>VZUI01034034.1:86032-142513 GCA_013401135.1 Cettia cetti
TGGGGGAGAAAAAAAAAAAAAGAGGGTCACTCTGCATATAATATCCATCAATCAAAAAGGAGGGGTGGAAAATGATAATAGCTGGTCATTATAAGGGGACAGGTGCACACATATTTAGCTCTATGTCTAGTTCAGGTCAAAACTTAATGGTGTTAACGGGGAGGAATGCAGGCTATGTGAGCAGTGTGGATGTGTGAGGAAGACGCAAAAGGGCAGCTCTGTGACAGGACAGCACTGCCTCTTCCAGATCTTCGTGCTTAACCCTTTACTCTGCCCAAGCAAGAGCTGTTGAGTAACACTGAGCTTATGAGAGGAAGAAAAGGAGCAAAGCAGAGATCTCTAACTCTTGTCCTGCAGCAGCTTGTAGCATTCAAAGTCAGCAAAGAGGCAGGATTGGTGTAGGGCAGTGGAAATGAAACTGCACAGTGCCAGGGCTCAGACTGCCAGGATCTTCTGGATGTACTGTTATCATAGACAGGGGTTTTGTCAGGCAGCAGGAAATGCAAATGCTCCTCATTGAAAGGCAGGAAGGAGATCTGTGTTCAGCAGGGAACATGAGCTAACAGAGATGAACAATGATCTTTACAAGGGCCAGGACTGAGAGAACTGGAAAAACAATGGCAAGGCCACAACTAAAACAAGAACTGTGGCTAAGGTAGTGAGATGTGTTTAAAGTGAAGTGAGGCTGACAAGGTTGAGAGGATAGCACAGAGTTCTTGACTTGTTATTAGGAAGGAAGGTACTACATGAAAGGGGACTGCACACAGACACTGTGTGCCAGCCCTACTTGTCAGTCTGTACTTTTAGCTCAGTGATTGGGGCAAACATGGAAAATGAGAAAGCTTCAGTCGCACTTGGGGGTTCCAATAAACAACTGGGAGGACACACTCAGGTTTAAAGGACCAAGGGTACTTGCTTTGTGGCTGTGGCAAGTAATGTCACCCAGGCATGCAAATCTCTTCTCTTTGTTTTAAGTTTGGTGGTGATCCACAGAGGTGAAGGAAAATATCTCTGGTTATTGGTGTTTTAGATGCCAGCATCAGGGTTTTGCAAGGTCTTGTTGATGAATAATAAATCACTGCATTACTTCTGGAGTGATGTGGCTCAGTGCCACGTTCCCTTGCTTGCTGGGGAAGTGTGTTTTCAGGTGCTGCATTCTGTAGTCTTCATGAGGAAATGATCCAAATCCTCCCCCAAGCCCACAATAACACACTTTGACTGACATGGATCGTTTTTCTGAGGCTCACAGTAAGTACCCTCCATACCATGAGAAATGATATACTGGGAACTAGAATAATTAAGTAAGGAAATATCCTTTACCACAAGAGTTTAAATGCCCAAGGACTGCTGTCATAGAAATCATGAACTTACAGTCTGTCAGCTGATATTTTAAATGCTGTTATTCCATGCCAATTTTCCCAGGCTGGAGCCATGGAAGTGAAGAAAGGCAAAGCAACACTACATGTTAGCAAGGGTTCAGCAGAAGTTGTAAGAAAGAAATTTTCTGGTTAAGATACAAATAAGAAGCCAATTTCAAGCTGTGTTTAAGGGTAGAAGGTTGGTTTGAGTGCATTTGGGAAGGAAAAAATACATTAAATAAGTGACTTTAAAGAAAAAGATTAATTTTGGGAGTAGGAGGATCTGTTCTGGAAAGTGTTTGCTCTTGATGGAGTGGCTCACACAAAAGCAGAGGTGAAATTTCCCCAAAGTCTTGGTGAGGTTTTGCTGCCCCACAGTCAGCCCAAGAACTGCTTTCAGATGTGGTGCTCTGTATCCTCTCATGCTCCGTTTTTTCCCCATTTTTCCCCATCTTGCTAATAAACAGCAGAAGCTGCTTGTCTTGGGGCTGAATGGATGGGGAAAGATACGAATTTAATCCCGACCTGCTACAGAGCAACTTCAGCCAGCTCCTGCTCCAATTTCACTCCAAGCAGATGCTCAATCCACGTGTTCATGGGAGAGAGGGCCAGGGAAGGGAGAGGGAGGCAAGAGGGAAGAGCCTGATGGGGCTGGGCTGTGCCGTGTGCTCCAGAACAATAGATGATCACTCTTAATTATGGCAGCCTGAATGAGCATCGCTCTGCCGGCCCCTTTCCTCCTGCTATCTGATCAATACAGTCTTAATTGCCGAAGAAAGGCAGTATCCTACACAATCACAGCACAATGGTTTAATCACTTGGACGCTTAAAGTTAATTTCAGGCAGTTCATTTCTCATTGCCTCTCACTCTGTCAGGCATGGCTTGTCTCTTTGCACACACAGGTGCACGTGTGCTCGCAGCTAAAGGTGGGTTATCAATAGCTTTCAGCGAGATTATTTGAGCTAATTGAAAATGTGGGAAATGTTATTATCATGCATAAGCTTAGAAGCGATTTTCTTTTTGAAGGGGGTATGCTAAAAGCATTTACTGAGACTCTTCTTGAGGGAAGAAATAAAAAACTCTTCTTTTCTGGGCCATCCCCTTTTACTGCTTTCATGCTGACCTGTCCAGACACTCTGGGGATCCTTAGGTCAGTGGTCAGGTTCTGCAGCAGGATTGGAACCTTATGAACAGCTGCAGTGGGAATTCACCTGTCCTTTCCATAGCACCCAATCCTCTCCAGCTTTTGGGGAGCTTTGGGCTCGAGGGCTCTGTCTCTGCAGGATTGTTTTTTTGGCTGGCAGAGCGTGGCCATTTGAGAAGGTGTTGAGATCCAATGTGATCCTTTGCTTAAAATAAGGGCGTATCTGGCCCACCATCTGCAGAATTTCTGCTGTTTCAGATGTGCAGATTCTGCTTGGATCACATTTTATAGATGAGGGTCTGCTGCAGCACCTTAATCCAGTTTTGAATATTGTCCAATAGATCCAGCTGGAAGCCTTAAGTTTGGGGGCCATGAGATGCTGGCCAAAGGAGGGAAATTTGGGTGTTCCTTCCTCCTCAACAGGGCTGAGTATCACCACAGCAAAAGTACAATTCACTTTGAGGCTCCTGGATCAAATCCTCTCCTTTTCTTCTTTCCCCCACCCCAAGCAGAAATAAAGGCACCAAAGGCTGTTTTTATAAATTCTTTGAATGCTGCTGACTTGTGGCTGCCTTCAAAAACCTAGATCAGGAAAACGTGGGCAGAAATGAGTTCTGACACAGAGGAACCTGCTCCAGTGGAGCTCTCAGGCATCACTTGGGCCTGTATGTGAGCATCTTTATCTTGGGTGACAATGAATCTGTCCCAGAGAGGGGCTGCCCCTCGCTGGGTGCCTGTGCTGCACTGAGGAGAATTCTCACCCCTACCTGGGCACTGAGCACTGGGAAATTTCATCTCACAGGATCCAGGACACCAAGGAATAGCTGACAAAACGCTCTGCTTGTAGGATAAGGCAGCATGGGAGGCAGTGCCATACAAGTACAGGGCCTGAGGAAAGGTGAACAGAGCTTTTCAGAGCTGTAAGAAAGTCATCCTTGAACAACAAAAATATTCTGTAAAGCATATTGCTAGTGATGGGATGGGATGGAAAGAAAAGTTGCTTGAAAATTTCTCTCATAGTCATTTTAATCACCTCCAACTTTGTTCTGTGTTGGACTATTGCCTACTGGGACAAAGCTTCAGAAGTTTCTTCTGAATGCTGGTCAGATAAAGATGAAGTTCACAGGCAACACTGATTTTTTTTCCCCTCTAGAAAATAATTTCCAGGATAAAAATGGTATCCTGTGTTTTTTGTTATTATTTTCTGGCTACTCCATATCTGAAATGCCAGACACGGTTGCAGCTCTCTCTATGTCCTGCAGATCATTTTTCCATGAAGAATAGCAGGCAGTGTTAGAAATTTGATAAGAGTGGCTTTCCCCTTTGATGAGTTCCTGCCCAAAATCTTAGACAGAAGATGAGGAATTCAGCATGAAGGATACAGACCAAGAGAAAGGACCTGACAGAAGCACAGTCACTCCCTTTGTTGCAATGCTTTAGGCTAACCATTATTCACAGCCCTTTCCTCATATTGCATCTTTCATGATTTGCTTAAGCGATTTTAAATTGCTTTTGTGATTTCATTTAGCAGAGACCACAATAAAAGTGACCCTTGAGTTTATGAAATGAAACAGCCTGCACAAAGGGACTGAGGGCCTCAGCAGTGTGTGGGGTGACGGGTTTCTGTGCTGCACGGGGTGTGTTTGCCTGGGACAAAGGGATGAAAAAGGGCTTGCAGTGAAATGGTGCAAGCCAGGAACATTCCTACCAGAGCAGCTGGTGTGAAACCAGTGCTGACCAGCCCTTTGCCTGTGCAAAGGAAGGGAAGAACTTTGCCAGAGAGTCCAGAGCATGCCCACCACCTAGATTTTTTTTGTTAAAAATAAGGTTTTGGGGTTTTTTTTAATCCCCCTTCAATGTTTTCCTTGATGAGGGAGGCAGCAGGCAAATCACTGAAGGTTTTTTTCAGCAGACCTCTTCAACAGGGGAGTTAATTTAGCAAAATGTCCAAGGCTCTGAGCTTGTGGCCAGGAGGAAAGCTGATCTCACTTTCCAGGTGCTGTCCAAGGTGTGCCTCTTGTACCTCACCCTGCCCTGAGGTGGTTTGGAGCAGTGCTGGGGTCAGGTGTTTGATGTAACACTGCAAGGCAGTAGAAATCCTTGGGAATTAGAAGGGAGGTGGAAGGAGTTGGTATTGCAAAAAAAAAAAAAAAAAAAAAAAAAAAAAAAAAAAAAAAAAAAAAAAAAAAAAATTCCTTTGTCCTTGCAAAATCTTCTCAGAGAAAGGTAAAAACCCTCTTTGGAGCTCATTTTTTTTTTTCTGTGTCCAGTGCCCAGCTATTTGGATTCCAGCCCCCAACACCCTGCCTGTGCATCCCCAAACCTGTTAGCCTGCCACTGTGATGCCTCTTGATAACACTGTGATGTTTTTGACTGCCCAGAAATACAGCTGAGCCTCTCCAGAGCTGAATGAGGCACAAATGAAACAAGCATCAGCAAAGTTGGTGCATTTTTACACAGCTGCTTTGCTGGGCTGCTCTCTGCTGTGCCAGGGAACAAATCAGCTCCTGGGAGCACTGCAAGGGAGGAATCCCAAATCTGACCTCTGATTTTCCTCTGGGATTGGCTTCTGCTGTCTGAGACAAAAAAAAATTAGGCAGCACATACAGAGGAAATGATAAAAAGTGACCTATTTTCATGCTGTTTGGCTGCTCTTTACTGTAGATGACAAGTGGTGTGGTGATCTCAGATGACACCCAGGGGGATGAAGGGCAGGATTTGAAGCACTTTATTGGTGACACCCCATTTAAGGAGTTGCTCCCATTTCCCTCCACCTTGCAGGGAAGTCATGTCTGGAAAGCCCTTGGGAAGAGGAGCCTGCTGTCCTCCCTGCTTGGCTCCCTGTGGAGAGCACCATACCCAAGGAAAGGCAGGAGAGGTTTTATTCGAGCTGCAGAGCATCTTGTGTTGTAGCAGGAGCCAGAGGCTGTGCTGTCGTGCTACAGCCTGGCTTGTTTCTGCTCTGAGCCTCTCTGGGGGATTCAGTGGATATTTGCACTCCCTTCCTCTCTGCTCCCCAAGGAAAACAGTGAAAAAAACCCCAGTAACCCCAGAACAAACTTTTTTTTAGAGGAAGGAAGGAGAAGGCAATGGGAAACTGAGGCACTGGGGGAAATCTGATTTTGAGATTTTTGTCACTGTGGTGGCACAATTTCCTCTGATGCAGCTGTGTAATGAGTTCACATCTGTTAATGCCACATGTTGCTCTGCCTCACACAGATGCAAAGTCTCAATTTTTCTAATTAGCAACAACATGAAGTATATCTTAATTTTCTGTCCCCCTTCCCTCTAATAAACGTGATATTAACAAGGTTACCTGCCTGCTTTCACGGGGTTTAATCAAATGAGAAGCAAGATTGGGTTAGATCACACTGTTCTTTTTAGGTGGGGTCTGCCCAGCCACAGAGACATCAATTCATTACAATAAACAGAAAGCACAGGACAGGGCATGGGAGGCACACACCCCCCTTTTTGCAGGAGCTGTATCAGTCACAACCACTGTTACCTGTGAATGTGATCCTTCAGCCCTCTCTGGACCACACTGCATGTTTGTGTTGTACATGTAGCTTTATTTCTTACAGTGTGAGTGCCCAGGAGGGCCTTTAACACCAGCCCTGCCCAGAGCTCCAGCTGCTTTTCTGCTCTGAGGGGATGGGGCACAGCCCAGGTCCAGGCAGGACAGGAGCAGGAGATGCTGGAGGCTCCCAAAGCCGGGAGAAGCTGCAAACCAGCTGAATCTGCAGAGGAAACAAAGGGCAGCCCTGTGCCTCATCCTGCCCTGAAGTGCTCAGTGGCATCTTGGTGTGAGACTGAGCAGCTTCCCCCAGTCCTGGCTGCAAAAATGCTCAGCTGGGGCTGCTGGGGACCCTGAGAGCACAAGCTGGGGGGCTTTGCCTGTGGTCCCCACACAGTGATCAGAGCAGGACAGGGTCTAGAGTGGATGGAGCTCTCCCTGAGCAGGATCCAGCCCTCCCTGGGCAGCCTGCATTCATATTCCACCTGACTCTGCTGGGAGAAATCCATGGGGACCCCAACAGCAATTACTTGTGTGATTTAATTGGCATTATCATTTTAGTGGCTTGACAGAGATAAATCGCCCTATTGGGTAAAGCTGCTACTGTGACAGCAAAAGCAGAAGGAAAGACTTTCTTCTTCTCTCTGGAATAGGAGATGACTACCAGTGTATCTTAATAATTAGTGCTGTTATAATTAATCGGGCTATTTGAGAGTCAATCTAACAAACAAATGGAGGGCTTGATTGTTCAGTAATTGACAATTTGTTTCCAATATGGTATCACTCACTTCTGCTTGTGCAAAGAAGGAAAAAGACACAAAACTGAGATTACTGGAGGGCTGGGGCTTGGCTGCAGTGAGGACAAGTGACTGTGTGAGAGAGCATGGAGGAAAGGAGTGTTCCCAGGGACCCATTTGTCTTGGAAATACACACACACACACACACACACACACACAGACACACAGACACACACACAGAGTTATGATTCCTTCTGTTTCCCTGCTTTTCAAACAGTTGCAGCCAGCTGTCACTGCCTGTGTGGGTAGTTTTACAGAAAAGCAGTTTTCAGACCTTGGCCTTTCCATACAATTTTCACCCTGGTCATATTCCTGGATCTGCTCTGTCCAGGCTGCATTTCTTTCCTTGCCTTGTCTCAGTCTCCCCTTTCTCTCTGTCTTGCCCTCTGCTCTGCAGTGCCATGGGTGCTCTGGAACCTGCAGTAAGTTGTTTGTTGATGCTTTGGATGGAAGAAAAATGTGTGGCCATGGCCAGGAGTGTGTGGATGTACCAGGCACTGCAGCACTGGGGTGTTGCTCTCTGGATTCAGACCAAATTGTGTGTGGTGTTCCTATTCCTGCCTCCAAAGAAAACAAATTAAACAAGAGATTGGCCAAACAATTTTTTAATTATTATTTCTATTATTTAAGTGAGGGAAGCAAGATACAGATATTTTGCTAGTAAAATGTCTCTATGATGATATCAGGTTTTGAAACATGGGTAAGAGTCTGCTGTTCTCCTGGAGATTCCCTCCTGCTGTCTGCATGAGAGTATTTCTTTATTTCACATAAGACCAAATACGTCTGAGTCCTCTGTGTCTCAGTGCTCCTACAGCACATGCTTGACTCCCACGGGCTTCTGAACTCCTGTTGGTGCATTCTGGGGGATGCTTTGTGTCACATTAAGAAGGAAACAATAATCATGGCTGAGGAGACCCTGCAGGGAACTCCAAACTCTGAGTTCTCTGGAACTGGCCTTGGCCACCAAGTGGGTATGGATGGATATCCATATGGTCTGGGGGATATAATTTTGGGCATGGCTTTTGCTCCCAATACAATTCCTCCCTGTTGCAGCAGAATTGTTGCTGCACCCAGAGAGGCTGTGAACAGCTCTGTCAAGTGGCAACACTTCTCCCCCGACCCAGTTTAAATGAGATATGAATAATTGATTTGCCTCCTGAATAATTAATTGGATATTCAATAATGAAAGTAATTGTTTGGCTCATTCCCCCATTGATAATCAAGCTAATCTTCCCCCTCAATATGTGGGCCATACAGATATGTAAAGCAGTGAGACAGTTTATAGGCCGATAATGCAGCTAATGTGCTTGGTGCAGGGTCACCTTGTCCAAATATTCCAGCAGCTCCCAGGGCTGCTCTCTGCTGGGTTATCCACTGCACAGCCAAGCTGTGTGCAGCAAGGGTTTGGTTTATTCCTCCTCATTCTGATTGCTGAACATCTCCCACCAGGGAGGAGTCTTCTTTTACAGTTTAAACAAAAATCGTCAGACGCCACTTGCTCCAATTAAGGCTTCCAAGGAGGTTTGTTCTTCCTCCAGTCAATAGTGCACGGATTAAAGGGAGCAAGCAGAGCTCTGAACTCACGGGGCTGCTCTCTTCTGCAGGAATTAGAGCTCAACTCCACAGAGAGGCTCCAGAGCTTTTCTTTGCCACCAGCCCTTTAGAAACCAAAATCAAACTGAAATGTGTTAATGCTGATTTTGCAGCTGCTGTGTTTGGGTTTGAGTTTCCAGTGTTGCAAGTCCCAGGAAACCTGAAAGTCTGAGCTGGCACTGCTGTGGCACAAAGTAGATGTGCCCTCTGGAGAGGAGTTCAGTCTGGAGGCAGGGGCAGAGGGAGTTGTGCAGCTCTTGCTCCTGAGATACCTCCTGGGTGACCAATCTCCCACCTTCCCTGGGCCCTGTGACTGATCCGTGCCCTGCAGGGATGTCACTCTCAAATGTCCCAGACTCTGTCCTGGGTCTCTGATGGGTCTCTGGATGCTCTGAGTGGAGGTTTCCTATGAGAGGCTTTTGCATGGGACATGGCTGGGAGCTTTCACTCATCTTTCACTGTGTCCTGAGCTCATGCTCTGAAAGCAGAGTTCCACTGGGGTGGGCATTCTCAGCAAGAATTCCTTAAGCCTGGAACACAGGGGATTTATCTCATTGTACAAACCCACACTTCCTGAGGCTGCACTGAGTAGGCAGTTCCTGAGGTGTCTGTCTGGAGGGCAGGAGGTGAAGTTGTCATTTGGGAATATCAAAGCACTGCACTGTAGCTCCAGAATATTATGTTTTGCCATTAGGCTCAAACCTCCAGGACAGTGAGGCAGGGAGAGCTACGTGTGACTGGTACCTCTGACACTCTGAAGTTTCAGCCTCTGGGTCCCTCCTTCTCCTGGCAGCAGCAGTGAGCAGAAGCAGTTACCTGGAGATTGATGCACTGTTATAAATGTGCATGTGGGAACCATTTAAAACAAGCAAGGAAAGCAGCAGAGTGTTCCTGGAGAAGGGTCTACGTGAGATGACAGTGCAATCTGGGAAACCCTCCCCTGCTAAAGCTACTTGAATTTAGATACTTTTTCATTTTAACCAGTTTAATTTCTTTATGAGGGCTTTCATTTGAAAAAGTAGCAGCACTGACAGGGCTTGGAAAGATTTGTCTTCAGCCAATTTACTCTGCAGCAGATTTATCATTTCATCAGTAATTTAAGCAGAGACACTTGATTGTGCATTCATTTATACAGCTCAGAGCTGCTTGGTGTGTTCCTTGTGGAAAGTGTGAGGACAGATCAACAGGGAAGGGGGCAATGCCTGGAGTGTTCCTAAGAAACCTCTGCAAAGGTGACTGTCTGTGGAGACGGGGAAATGGCAGGAGCTGGGTAAAACAGTAAAACCCAACTTCATTTAAAGCTTTTTCTCATCACAGGCTAATTCAGTGTGAAGATGGCAGCACCACCCTTCCCTTCCCCTCCCTTCTCCAGGCTATTAAGGGGTTTGTGAGGGGCTCCCAAGATCAAAGCTCCCTTGGTGAATTAATTGATGTGCAGCTGCTGCCTGTGAATGGAGGGAGGCAGGGGCTCTGGGGAGGGAAGGGGAGCACGAGGACACACCACAGCCCCACCAGAAGAAATCCTGCAGAAAGCCCCCCTGCCTCTGCCCGGCAATCCTGGTGTTATTTATGCACACACATAAAGGGTTCCATGCATCCCACTGAAATCCCCGTTATTTGTCAGTGAGATCCCCCTCCCCTCTCTGCCTTGGCTAACATTTACAGTAAATCTGTTACACTGACCATTAAATCTGGAGCTGCCCTGAGCGATAGTTTCAATGGGTGTGTTGACAGCCCGAGTGTTAATAATGATGCAAACACTAACCTGTTTATTGATTTGCTTTTTGTACCCTTCATTCTAGCTCACTCCTTCTCACTCTCGGAGGAGAAATCCTAGAATTAGTAATCAGGTGACAGCTCAGAGCCCCGGTCTGTTCCCAGCAGTGTCATCCAACCCAAACTCCCAGAGATAAATCACAGGTGCCGTGTTCTGCCTCTGCCAGCCATCCAATATACTGCTACTCAATGCAAGATGTAGTATTTGTCATTGGTGCCAGCAGACTGGAGGGGAAAAAAAAAAAAAAAAGAAACATTAACGCAGACGTGAAAAGCTTTTAACTTTGACAAGAGAAGCATAGGGAAGTTTTACATTTAGCCCCTCCACGGAAGGGCAGTGCCCATCCATTAAGGCAGCTTGTCAGATGATGGGTGTGGTAGGATGGAGCAGGGATCAGGATGCTGAGAGGAAACCTGATGTGCTCGTGGTGCTTCCTCCTCCTGCTGCTGGGTGGATGCCTGCCTGCAGCACTCAGGAGCACGGAGTCAGTGAAAGGCTTTTTGGGTTCCTGCAGAAACTTTGTCTATCCATGAGTCTCCTTGAAGCTGAGACTTGGGTGGGTTTGTCGAGGGGGTGCAAACAGCAGTTTTGATTTATGCCCTGAGGGCCTGGGAGCCTGTTCAGAGCGTGGGGGACACAAGGTGAGCAGTGACACAGCCCCAAGGGCTGGCCCTGCTTGTCCTCTGCTGAGAGGCAGCTCAGCCAACTGAGGTGCTTCTAAAACATTGGCCCCAAAACACTCCCTTCTGAGCTACCTGGCAGGGCCTTCCAGGTTGTAAAGTGTGAAGAGCTTTGCAAGCAGAGCCTGAGCAGGAGCCAGGAGCTCACATCTGCAGGGGATCAGTCCTAAAGCAAGGCAGGAGCTGCAGATGCTTTCCCCGTGATGGGGTCAGTGTGACATCCAGCCCCAGACACCAAAGCTTTGCTGATGAGCTGCACAGGCTTGTGTGAGAACCAGGAGCTGAGTGAAATCTAGGCTTCATGTTCCCCATCTAGCAGTGCTTTTTGACCTATGGTTTTTATGGTCAGGAGAGAAACCTGCCCATAAATAAGCAGAATTTATAAACCCTGCAGGGGCTCTGATACATTCCCCAGGAGCTGGGGCCCCAAAGGCTTTCAGTAGCATTTATAAGCTTCACTCACTTGTCAGACCCCTTAGCTCCTTTCATTTCTGCTAAGTTTATAAGCTCTGAAAGAGCAGTCTGCAGTGTTTATTAACTTCAGTGCAGAGCTGAAGAAAAGCAGCTGATCCAAAAGAAACACAATTCTACCTGTAACTCTTGAGCATGGTTGAAATCAAAGGTTCACCTTCTGTGTGTTGTACCCTGTCTTCTACGCACCCACCACCAAACAGATGGATGTGTGTTATTATAGAAAATTAAATTATACCAGTGGTACAAATCCTCATCAATGCCTTAGTTCTTTAGGAGGTACCTGAACTGAACCACTAAAAGTGGGAGTTTGTCAGGCTGTAAATATTAGTATCTATGTGAATATGATGGTGTCCATAAGGAGAAGCTAAAACCCAATAGGGGTCGCTGAAAATAGAATATGTTTAGAAAAATTGTGTCATGCATGTTTCAATAGGACTAATATTTTTTAATTAGGGCCTCTCAGCTCTGTGAAACATCAAATTTCCCAGGGACAAGGGAACCTGTGGTGGCAGCCAGCAATTTGGTGAAAAAGTGTTCAGTGCTGTAGTACATGGAAATAGCCTCAGGACAGCAGGATCAGCCACTGGTTTTGACATATATAAAATAACTGTGCTCAAATTATAAATCCCAGGGTATTTTAGACTACATGGTATGTCTGCAATGATTCTGAGGAAAGCAGAGCTCTTTCCACAGTGGAATGGACACTCAGTTTTACTTGAGCTTTTGGGCAGAGCAAAGCAGTGACAGATTCCTTGCCTTGGTTTCAATAAATCTAAAGGGTGAAATGCTGCCTACAAGATGAAGGAAAATTTTAGCATTAAGAATTCCCATGTAAGATTTCAGGTCTCCTTTTTTAAGCTTTTCAATATTTTGTCTTCAGTATCTTTTTACTTTTCTTCCTAAAATAGGATTATATGCTGAATTTTGTTCATTGTGTTTCCAAAACTGTAGAGTTGATCATATTTGGGCTGGGCAGTTGTGAAGGAGGATTTAACATTTCTGATTTGATTAAACATGTAGATGTGCTTGTACCTCACCTTTTGAATGTGGATGAGAGTTTTTGACTTGGCTGCCCAGTGTTTTCCTTGTAGGAACTCAGGTTTGGAGTCCTCAGGTTGGTAACAAAAATCATGTGATTTTAACTGAACAGAGGCAAAGGAAGAAGAAACAGTCCAAAAGCTGGGGACTGGGAGGGATGATGAAATAACAGGGATATTTGTAGACAGAACTACTAGAAGTGGGAAAAGCACAGAAATAAAAGCAAAGCCCAAGAGGAACAGAAAGCACATGAAATTAGTGGAAAGGAGAACAAAGCCTCGTCCTGTGAGACACAGGAGAAGGCCCCTCTTAAATAATTATAGCAACAGTTTGACTTTAAAATCAGGATGTATATTTGTCGTGGCTCCTCCAACAGTGCAAGTCTCTCCTCCTCCCTTTCTTTGCACAGATTTCCCCAGACAATTCACAGTCCTTTCCTTCCTTTATTTATGTGGTTTCATATTTCATGGCTTTTGGTTACTGTATTCCCATCATGATTTATGACCAAAGGGAAGAATTGCATCCAGGTGATGATCCAGTCCATTATCTCTGGGGAGATGCTGACCACTGTAGTGCAGCACAGAGACCTGTTGTACCACGTGATGGAGAGCAAGCAGAAAAAGAGGGCTTCCAGGTTATGAGGGAAAAAGCACAATTTTTGTAATTTGGACAGTTAGATATAAAGAAAAAAGAGTCCTTTTTCCTATTTTTCATCTTCCTGGATGTATTATTAAAAAAAAAAATAATACAGGAGACCAAATATATTCAATGTGCTAACACACAGCTGCCTTAGCTGAAATGACCCATTTTAAATGCATGATACAACAGGGTAAATCTGTCTCCTTACCACCCTTGGCTGGGCTGGAATTTTTTCTTCCACTTTTTCCTTCCAGTTTTCTGCTTTGCCATTAATAAATCAAGATTTCTTTGCCCTGCTCTGCACCTTCACAGCTTTTGCAGGTCATTAATACCAAGACAGGGCTGTTAATCTCTTGGTCCCAAGGTGCATCGACCCACTTGCAGAGAGAGAGGCTGGGACACTGGTGGGACCATGCCCTTGGTCCCAGAGCAGGGGGATGCACCCCAGGGCCACATGAACTCCAGAAATGTTACCCTGGGGCCTGGTCTGCCCATCCTGCCCTGACAGCCCTTGTTTTTGGGTGTGGACTTTGGGATAGTGTGAGGTGCCTCTCTGCTCTGAGCCCCAGCACTTTTACTGCCTGTGCCCTACTTTAACAGTGGCTTTGCCAAGCAATATCTCCTTCTCTGCTTTTATTGAGGTCTTATTCCCTTTGCTTGGATTTCTTATCCAATTCAGCCCTTCTATCCCTAGTGACATGTAGAAGAGGCTGACACCCTTGCTTTATTTTTCAGGTCTCTTCCCATCAGCGAAGGGCAGGAACAAAGCTTGGCAATGAAAGCCAATTTCTCCTAACCCAGTGGGTGAGTGCAGTGTGGTAAGTGTGCTTTTAAACAAAAAAAATCCAATAACTTCCATATAAATTGTCCAGGAGAGAAAACTTTGTGTTTTTGACATTTGTAGCTGTTTCAGCATTTTTCTGTGCAAGATGAAAAACTTTTGCATTGAGCAAAACACAGATTTATGATCAATAAAGCGAAGTTTAACAGTTTATAGGGGCCATACATTCTTTTTTTAAAAATCTGATATTAAAAACTATTTTTCCCTCCCAACCACGTGAGAAAGCCTCTCTGGTGTTAGAGTTCCAGCATAGTAAAGCAGCTGGCAGAGCACTGGGGGATTCCCTGGATGATGTTTCCTGCAGGACAAGTTGCCACCCAAGCCATGCCCCTCTTGCCTTCATGGGGTCATGCACAATGAGACCCCCAGATGCCCATGAGCAGCTGGGTGTGGACCTCAAGCTCTGGGGCTGGGCTAGCCGTGTGCTTCAGAGAGTTTAGGAACACAAGCTTTTCAGGTTCCTTTCTGCACCATAAAATAAACCCATTCCTAATAACTCCCCCGCCAGGCTCTGCAGGTCCTCCCACTGCTCAAGACACAGGCAGAGAACAGGAAGCTGCTGCCAGACAGTCCCACAAAGGGTTTGGGAACTGCTGGGGAGGGCTGGGTCTGTGTGAGATTCCATTGGCACTGCCTCGTGTCAGGCTGCAAGTGCTCAGGGAGTGCTGGGCTGGCTTCTTCCCATCCCACAGGAGCATGGAGCAGCCAAATCTCCTGGTATTGCCCTCTTACCTTTACCTCTCACCAGCAATGCTCACCTCTGAAAACACCCACGTCACAGAAGCAACAGGATGGTTTGGGGTGGAAGGACCTTAAAGCTCAGCCAGTTCCACCTCCTGCCATGGGCAGGGTCACCTCCCACCAGAGCAGGGTGCTCCAAGCCCTGTCCAGCCTGGCCTTGGACATTCCCAGGATTGGGGCAGCCACAGCTTCTCTGGGAAGCCTGAGCCAGGGCCTCACCACCCTCACAGGGAGGAATTCATCCCTTATAGCTACTCTACATCTACTCTCTTTGTCCCTGGTGCTTTCCATGATAACAAATGTGCCAGGTTCTGTTGCAGGGATGCTTAATATGCTAGAAAACAGAAAAGACTCTTATTCTCCAAAGAACTGACCACTGCAATTGATTGTCTTATATATTCTACCAGAAAATTACATTCACAGGTGTCCTGATAAAAGCTATTTCAAGTTAGTTTTTACATAAAAGTTAAGGTGTAATTTTGAGTATAAAATTATGGAGTATAGGGCCAATTCTGTTTCTATTAAAACCAATAAGGATTATTAGATTTATTGTAGAGCTAGAGAGGTGAGATAGTTCTTGTTTTATGCTCCTGCTTCCCTGATTATGCAGTCCCAGCGTTTCCTAAAGTGAAGAAATGTGGAAGTTCTCGTGTTGCCCTTATCTCTTCAACATGTTCCTCTCTGTAAAGGACTATCTCAACACAAGATCTACAGTGGAAAAACAGGAAAGTATCCATTACCTGAAGAAAGCAGGGATCTAGCTTTTTTTTTTTCTTCTTCTTTTTCTACAGCAAATAAATTTGTTGAGGAGGTGAATTGAACTAAATAATCCCCAGATTCTGCGTGAAGGATGGTGTTGCAGCACAACCACACTGACCATGCCCTCTTCTTCCCACGATATGCCTTGAAATTTATCACCCAGTTGTGAGCTTTAACTGTGAAAATCCCCAGTGAATTGATGGGAGAAGGGAATCTGGCTGAGGTTTATACGGTGGGTCTTAAACCCTTAAACACTGGGAGCAGTGTGATCCCCATAAAACTGGGCCTTGGGGAATTTATTTACACATGAGGAGCTGGGACATGCGGAAAATGGGACTGAAGCAAGTGGGAGCTCAGAGATGAGCAGGGGAACTTGAAGAGCAGCAGCATGCTGTGATTTCTGTGGAGTGTACAGCCATCTTCACTCAATTGAATAAACTCAGTTCTTGGAAGATCTGAAAAGCTGCTGTTAGAGGTTTCTGTTTTTGCATTTCTTCTGAAGGGAAATTTACACTCAGAGAATTAAAGGATCTACAGAGCAATGTTTTCTGAAGGAAATACTGCCATTATGAGTATCTTAAGCACTTGCACTGCATATCTGAGCTAAACAGCATCTCCTGACTGACAAAGCTGTCACCCGCTAAAAGCAACTGTTACAAAATTATGACTAGAGCATATATAATGTTTGTGTTTAACAAGATGACAGAAATGCCACCTTAGTAAAAACTGATTATGGTTACAGCTGAACAATTCACATCATGCAAGATTTATAATATTAAGGTTATGCAATCATCTAATCGGAGAGACAAGCCTTGAGTAATAATATGAAATGCATGTACTTCAATCTGCAGCAGTGGATTCATTGCTGTTTTCTTATTAGCTCATGCCAGCATTAGGGCTGCATTATCCATTTCACCATAGTCTAATTCAGCATTTCCATCTGAAAACATATGCACAATAAGTGATCTATGCCAAACAGGGAAATGGAGACAAAGCCATTTGAGTGACTTCACAGCTATAAAAACATACATAATCTGCATGTCTTTCAGCAATTCTCGATACTTTTTACTGCATTTCTTTGCATGAAAAGTTTTCCCAAAATAAAGGAAAAAATAGAGATTGCTCCTTCTCTTCCCTGGAGAACAATAATTTGGGGGTGGAACCAGAGTGGGAATTCAATCTGTGAATTTCTCATCTTGGAAGTGGGAATATCAGATCATCTTATTAGTGCTGTGCCAGCTTGCTGGGAAGGGGCTCAGGATAGAAGAGAATTAGTTGAAATGTGCATCTTCCAGCCCAGATAAAATTGGTAATATTTATATGGAAAAGGAATCTCTGGTTTTTCTTAGAAGTGAGATATCTCAGATCCTTTCTAATTTCAGATATTTTCATCCAACAAATAGCAGCACACACACACACATATATATCTATGACAATATATGTATTTACAAACTCTAACTGGTAAATTACTGTACAGGGAAGCCATGGTGTACTTCAGGTTAAAAATAAGCTGTTTTGGGGCTGACGAGTTCAGGCATCGTATGTCACATATTATAAAAGTTGACAAGTGTTTATAATGCAATAATCAGACTAATTGACTGAGATCCCTGATTAAAATGAGACTTTTCATGCAAAGCTCAGGCTGAGATTCCCTCTGAGCTGAGTTAACAGAGCCTGTGCAGAGTTGGGTCCTGTGAGGCCCTGGGGTCTTGGGACATCAGGCAGTCCTGGGAGGATGGGGGATTTCACTGAACCAAAAGTTTCTGGTAATTTGTTGTTCAGATCCCCGTACATGTAGGTGGATTCATCAGACCCCTGCAACAATCACAATTCTCCGGAGGAAAAAAAAAAAAAGAAGGAGTATTTCAAAGGTAAACAGAAGGCATTTGTGTGCTGGGGTCTGATTTATTATACACACTATATATAGCTGTCATTAAATGAGCAGGCTAACGTGCAACTATTCATCATGGGGGGAAATGAACAGGCTATTCTCTGCTTGCCTGGAATTGTTCATATTTCTGGAAACTAAAAGCAGTGTCTAGGAAAGGAAAGAATGCCTAAAATGCCGTGAGATATTTGATTTATTCTCTTCAGGCATTGCCTCTCTCTCTTCTCTGTGTCCCAGAATATTACTCAAGTCAATCGATCTTAGAAACTATTTCTAGCAATCTCAGTTTTCCCCAAACTCCTTTCTAAAGACCTTAATCTGCCTCCTTTTGTTGTTATTGTCATTAAAATAGGCTCAAATCAGTCCACGGTTTTTGTTTTTCCTTCGAAGGTGCATTTTGATCTAAGGAAAACAATTCATCTCCTCATTTGTGTTACCAGCAATTCACTTGCTGCTCTGCATACGGTAAACTGCAATATCCTTTCGGGTGCCAGCTAAAGCAATCCTCAGCCTGCTGTTTAGTTACACAAGAAACAGAAAATAAGTGATGCTGCCTGACCCAAACAGCTCTCTGAGTGTTGATTCAGGGACATGACTAGAAACATTCTGATTCTTCTTAGTAAAAAATAATTGCTGAAGAAAATCGGGAATAATTTTACTTAATGAATAAAGGTGATTTTGAACTATTTGTGGCAACAAAGTGACACGTGTTTTACTGAACTAAGAGAAATGGCTAATACAACTTAAAAATTGCAATCCAAAAGGTTGTTTCAACAGAAAATTGGAATTTAGGTTATGCCTTTCATGACAAGGATCTCTTGCCACAGATGCATGGTTTTCCTCACCAAAATATGCAATGCTTCTGGTTGAAACGAAATGAAATATTTTGGTTTTCAGGAGAAAAAAATGTTCAGTATGTTAGGCTGAAAACTCAGCATTTTCCAGGACTTTTTGTAAGTCCCAGTTCCCAATTCTGGCTGTCAACTCACTTATCATTCAGTTGTGTGCAATTTAATTGAAATCCTCTCTGGAATGAGACTGGGATCTGTGCAAACACTGCAGTGTTTTACATGGAATGGGATGAGGAACCCCCACCCCACGGCAGCAGGGCAGGGTCGTGTGCCCACAGACATCTCCATGGGCCTCTCCCAGCTCCTGCAGCAGAGCCCTGGAGCAGCCAGCCCAGCTCAGCATGCAGAGTTGTGCTGATGAGAAGAATTTTTGGTGTCACCCAGCCAGCAAGAGTTGGGGGACACCAAACTTGGGGTAACTTGGAGTTGCACTCCAAGCACTGGCAACCCATGAAGGATCAACTCTGATTTTTCCTGCCAGTCCTGTCCTACACACACCCTCAGCTTCAAGGCTTTGGGGTTGTGTTTGTCTTTTCCAGCTTGGGGAAGCTAAGGGAGGGGAAAGGGGGACAAGGTAACCCTCCAAAAGGCAAAGTGTTCCCCCAGGGATGTCCATCCTGGGCAGGAGGATGAAAGGGCACTGCTGTTTGACAGTTGGGGTGTGTGGGTGTCTCATCAAACACCCAGTGCTGAGCTGCACAAAATACCCGAGGGCCAGCAGGATGAAAGCAGCTGTGGCCCTCAGGGCCCTGCTTTCTGCCCTGTGCCCTGCTGGATGGGTTAAAGGCAGGTGAGGCACAGGCAGGAATAACTTCCCCCATGGCTTCTCAGAGTTCTGCTCCTGTTTTCTCCTTCTGTAGATGAGGAAGGGTCTGAGGCTCCACTTGGCATTGGATTTGGCTCCTCCACCCAAATCTTTCCAGCCTCCCCAGAGTGTTCTTTAATGAGAAATCTCTGCTGTGTCTTTTCTGTAGCAGAGAAATTTTAAAGTGTTTGTTCTTGATAGTGCAACTTCTTTGTTTCACTCTGGTGTAAACATGGTGACTTAAAACACACACCTCAGCACCTCAGCCTACACAGGCAAGGATACATGGGAGGAAGGTGAGGCACCAGATTTAATTGCAATTAGGGCCTTTCCTGCAGCTTCACAGACCTTTCCTGGCAGTACATGCAGATACACACAGAGACACATCCCAGAAACGGCTCCAGAGGTTGAGGCCACAGTGGAATTCTTTATTGGCAACAAAAATCCAGACAAAAAATCAAGGTGTTTTGTTCAGGGCTTGGGTTGGGAAAAGAAAAGGTCAGAACGCTGACTAACAGACTATTTTAGGACATAACTGATGCCATTAGAAGTGTGTTTCACCCTTCCCTATTCTATTCTCTCACCCACCCCCTCCTAAATGCAAAATAACCTGCAATCCAATTAGTGCTGAGTGTGTACGAAGCAATCACATTTAATAAACAGAGCTGGTAGGTTTTAAAAAATAAAACCTTGTCCATGACCTTTTCTTAATTTTGTTGGATGTAATCTGAAATTCTGCTCTATTTATTTACACTTGCAGTTTAATTAGGGCTGGTTGTTTTAGCCCAGCTACCTGCTCACAGGCACGTAGGGGAGCTCACACACTCACAGTGCTCCTGCACAGCTCCTCTGTTATCCCCAGGAGCTGCTGGGCTGAACTCCTGTCACACACGCCCTCAGCAGATTAATAATGACAGAGGCAGTGTGAGTGAGTGTGAATAACATGCCCTGGTAACAAGTCAGGAGCATAGAGAGGGATTTGTGTCTTTTAAATGGATTTGGGACAGCAGCGTGTAGTTTTCTTTTCTTTCTTTTCTTTTTTTTTTTTTTTTTCTCCCCCAGTTTCAGTTCTGATTTGCTCTTCTTCCACAGCCATCACTTCATTCCATGGAGAGGTGCCACAGAGCGCTCTCTACTCACTATACAAAGAGGGTTGATCCCCTCTGAGCCCCCTTTTTAATTCTTTGAGAGTAGACAAAGCAGAAAAGAACTGACAGAAGCAGCATGAACAATAAGCTGTGTTTTCCAGAATCGATAGTGAAAACCAGGATATTTTTGGCTGAGGCAAGGGGTAGAAGAAGAAGGTGGCTTTGAAGAGGGGCCAGAGAGAGGATTTTGTCTGGAGTCTTTGGGAGGTGGAGGACAGAATTAAATATCAGCTTGTGACACGCTGGGTCCAGTGGTTAAATCCACCATGTTCCATCATGGGATCATGGATCAGAGAATGGTTTGGTTTGGGCTGGGAGGCACCAACAAGTCATCTTGTTCCAGTCATTGCCACATGGGCAGGGACACCTTTCCCTAAACTGTTTGCTCCAAGCCATGTCTAACCTGGCCTTGGGCACTTCCAGGGATCCAGGGGCAGCCACAGCTTCCCTGGGCACCCTGATGGCAGGAGGCACAAACACACACCAGGTGCTGGACACGAGCACAGGCAGGTCAGGAAGGGCCCGAGTGAGTGTCCAGGTGCTTTGGCTGTTCCATCCCCTCATCACATATATTTTCCACCACTGGGAAAAGCACTTGATGTTCAGGGAGGCTTCCAGGTGAAAATTTAGGATTATCTCTGAGCAAATGAATCCTTTGTGGAGCACCAAATAAAATCAATGCCCCAAATGTGCTGCTGGCTTTCCCACAGTGTACTTCCAGGTTATGCTGCTTTTGATGGAAAAAATGGTGTAAGAAATCCTGATTTTCTGTTTATTCACACATCTCAGATTGTCTCTCCTTTCATCTGTCAGGGGTAAAAAAACTCCCTCCCATCCACAGAAAAACCACCAGGCACAGGCTGACAAGGCTTGCTGAAACTGACTTCTCTACCACAGGCAGCACAGCACAGACCTGCCAGCTCCTCACCTCACATTGCCCAAGTGCCAGACTTCCCATTTCACCCAGAAATGCACCTGAAAGGGTTTGAAGTTTGCCTGCTGCTGCCTGATGCAGCACTGGATTAACAAGTGATGGGAGCACGTGGAACCAAGTTCAAGAGTTGGCAGATTCATTTGCATATGAGAGGCCAAAATAAGCAAATAAAAACTGCCACACAAAACGAACCAGAATTGGAATTGGCTAAACACTTCCCCGTGAAATGGATTTTCGAAGTGACTCTTGAACTCTTCAGTGGAAAGACAGATTCATTTTCAATGGAGTTTGATCTTGCTCTTCAGCTTCATTTGTAAGACCAATTACAGAGCATTTTGTACAACAATTACGGGCATTAAAACCACTCTGTTCCATTTGATGAATTTTAATAGTAATTGAACAGAAGAACCCATCAACTGAAAGATTGTCCAATCAAGTATGCCCACACACTGAACTGTAATTTCCACTCCACAAATGTGTAATGCCATTTGAAACTACCAAAATGTCCTCTCCCCACCAACACCCAAGCAGATTTCAGGATTTTTTCCAAAACAACTTTATTCCCTGAGGCTCCAAGCACACAGAGAACACACTGACCACAGTCCTGTGATAATTCCTGTGTGCAGCTTTGTCCTGCAAAGCTCCCTGGAGCTCATTCTTGGATGAGCATTTGCAGAGTGCTGGTGACCATAAATGTTTGTCAGAAGCACCCTACAAATCACTGTACAAAGTCCCCTCTTTGTGAAGAAAGGCATCCTCAGAGCAAAAGACGTGCTCTGAGGAACTCTGTAAGATGCTGTAAGAGCTGGGTGATTGCTTGTGTGAGTGTAGGGAATGGAATCCATCCCCCTGGATGTTTGAGTTGGGCTCAGCTTCTTCCCTTGAAAAGAAAAAATGTGCAGAATGGTAGGCTGAAGAAATGTAGGCCTGAACCAGATAATTTGGTTATGAGGAAAGGCCCCTCACAGCCACTAAAGAATAGAAATCTGGGCTAGAAGAGTCCAGATGGCTTCCACAAGACCCAAACTTAGACTTATGTTACAAGTCCAAAAGCCACAAAAGCAATGCAGTATGGCAGAGCAGAGGAGATCAAAGGCCTCACCAGTGTCCTGGGTCTCAGAAGAATGCTAATGCATTTCTAATTCTTTGTTGTGAACATTTTGTTGTTGTTTTTTTCCTACTAAACCTGCCCTTTCTGTCTGAGGTTGGCCTGTGCCCTACTGAAAATTCCTCAAGGGAAGTTGTGTTCTTCATTGGATTTGCTGTAAATTAGAAGAACAAAAGAACTATTTTGATGAACTTGCTCTCGATGGGATTTCCAAGCTGGCTTGGGAAACAAAAAGAGATTGCGATAGTTTAGATCAGTGGGAGATAAGTGTCCAACTGTCAGAGCCTTCCTTTGAAGTGGGTTTTCCCTTGCCAGTGCTCACTACAACTGTAAGTTCAATTTAAAGACAAAAGATGAAGTCTTGGCCTTTCTGAAGTCAGTAAGAGTTTTATCACTGACAGCTCAGAGGCCAGGATTTCGCCCAAGATGTTTGTACAGGCACTAACTTTAGCATCTTGTTGAGAGCCACATGAAATATTTATGTTGAAGAGTGGAACTGTATTGTTTTCTTGCATCTCATTCTGAACACAAAAATGACCCTCTCTCACTGGAAAATCACCACTCTTTTATGAAAATCATACAGCTTCAATTGTGAAGTGCTTTATCCTGCCATGGTCAAATTGAGGGTTGCAATGTGTGATTTAAAAGCACTTACTATATTTCTTCATGCAATAGATCAGTTTTTTCTTTTTCTTCCCAGTTTTCATTTTGGTTTAGAATGGGTTAATAATGAACAGTGGAAGTTTTCATGTGAATGGGAAGACTTTTTTTCTCCCCAGCTAAAATTTCCATCTGTGGTTTCTTGTATTTAAAAAATATTTGTCAAATCCAGCCTTTAAAAGCCCAGAACACAGCTTCTCCTGAAAGTGCTGGAGGTTCCATATTTCTGTAAGTGGTGCCAGTCAATCAGTCAATGGGTGCAAAGTTTTACAGAAAAACTCAGCTTTACTAAATGAACTGCAGAAAACCTCTGCCTAGCAGCAAACCTATCCAAGCTGCTGAAATCCAGGCAAACACAAACCTGGCATAAATCAATTTTTTTCAAGACTTCTTCCATCTTTCCCCCCAGATAGAGACAAGATCTAAACAAGTGAAATCTGGGAAAAATCGAAAGGGACTGGGGGCAGATAAATGCTGAGATGCTCATAGGGATCTGTTTGAAAATAAACGGAGCAAATAAAAGGCCAGAGACTTTTTCCCTGCTTGTCCCTTGGTCCCCTCCCTCTTTCAAATTGTCTCTTATTTGTTTCATTTTATGCATTTTAGTGTTTAAGTCCCCGACTGCTGCATTGAGTTTTTTCACCCTTCACACACCATCACATACTGCCTGCCTTTCTTTGACCACACTCTGTGTTGTAATAATAATAATAAAAAACTGGGCCTGATTTTAATTTGTGTAATGTTTTTGTTAAAAAAAATAAAAACTCTACAGCCTAATTAGGAAACCCGTTAAATGGCTGCAATTCAAATATAATTCTATTAAATTCTCCCTGTAAAGTTAATGTTACAGACTTTTTAACAGATGTTTTAATTAGACATTGTTATTAAAGGGAATACTGTAGAAATTAAAAGCAGGCCCTAAATGTGTTAACAAAGACACTTTTCTTGCATGGCATCGATGGTGGCAGAAACATTAGCAGAGAGATTTTGGCAGCAGGTCATGAAAAGGAAGAAAAAAACGGAGATGTGTTAAAGGGAAGATGCACTGAGAGATATGCAGTGCTCAGCTACTCTGTGAGAGGGGCTCATTTCACATCCAGCACCACCTCGGGCCATTGCCTGAGCTGGAAGGAGGTGGGGAAGAGGCTTCAGCCCAGTGCTAATGGCACCACGTGAGGAGCACCACGACCAGCAGGAACGGGGGCTTGCCTGGGAGAAACCAGCTCCAAGGATTTCCAAGGAAGCATCAGTCTTGCCAGGTTTTGAGGTTTTGTCTCTGTGGTTTGGGGTGTTTCCTAGTGGTGGTGCTTGGAATTGAGCAACACCGTAGGGATTGAGTTTCTTGTAAGGTGGGTTTGCTCTGAGCCCCTCGTGCTGCAGAACCAGGCTGGGATGAAGTGAGCTGCAGGCTGGGAAATGAGGGGATAAATACCCCTACATTTGTATTTCTTCAGGAAGAATGTTTAAGCATGCTACAGGAGGACCCTGATGAGACATTTTCTGAGATTTATGATACTAGGATTGAATTGCAGGTGAAAAAGGCGACAGACTGGTCAGATTTCACCACAAGCCCCTTTTTGCTGGGCATTGTGAGGTGTGCAAGCCCACAGCTCCCCAATTCTGCTTGGCCAAGCCACCAGAGAGCCCAAGGCCAACAAGAGCAGTCCTTTTCTTCTCATAATACTGATGGCTGCAGCAAGGCAGTGCCATTTCATGGGGCTGCTGGCCTAACCCAGCCATCAACGCCCCCTGAGTGCCATCACCTATTGCTCAAAGCCCTTCCAGTGATTCAAAACAGACTTTGGTAGATTTGATCTGCAGGAGAATACAGAGGATGAGTAGCCAGCTGATGCTTCTGTTCCAAAGCAGGATCAGCCCTACCTAAAACATTCACATAAACATGCACCATCTCGTTCTATTACTTCATCTACAGGCAGAAGAGCTGCGATTTTTTCCCTCAGTGAGAGGAACAACTTCTTCCCAAAACAGTAGGAGTAAAACTGATAATCACAGCTCTGAATGTTTTATCCCTGTCACCAAAATCTCTGTTATTGTTCACTCTGGGAAGAGCAATACGAGCCTGGGGAAAAAAAGACGCTTAGAAAATCATGTTAAAGTGATGCTATCACTGATATTAGTGAGAAGTGTCAACTCTTGTTCCTTCTTCTATCTACAGATTTCATTCTTTCAGCCACATTACTCATTTATAGACTGGAGAGAAGCAGAGCAGGACTTCCTCAGAGCTGAAGGTGTTGAACCTGGCTTGTGATACCTGCCAGTGACTCTGATGAGCATCTCTCCCAGAATCTGCACAGCTTTGCACATTCTCACTCTCATATATTTTCAAGCTTTGTTTACAATTTATTCTTCTTTGTTATCCCTTCCCTTTAGAGGCCTTTCACTTAAAAGCAGTGCAGGAACCAAATTAATGCAGGTCGTCAAATTTTAATGATCACTTCAGTCAACAAACTGGAAAATCTTTCCTGTACAGCCATAAGGGTAAAAGAGATAGGTGCAAAACCCCACCAACAGAGACAACTGGCTAATTAACTGAAGTGAAACCAGTGTAAAAAACCAGAAACTAGAAAACAAATGAAAACCTGTACAGCAATTACTTCCAAAAAGGTAACATTTCACAATTAAAGCCATTCTAAGAACTTTAGTTAATTATGTAGGTTTTCCTCTCTCTCTCTTCCCCCTCCCTCTTCTTCTCTCTCTCTCTCTCTAGCTCTCCCCTTTATTAAAGTCCATCAGGGCTCATGATGTGTGGGAAAAGTGCTAACATTTGCAAATTGCTGGTTTATGATAAATGAATTGTGGAAACTCAGCCCCTTGGTTGGGGCCTGGCTAGATTGCAAAGCACCAGCATCTCCGGCTGCTGCAGCCCTGACCCTGACTTTACACCCATTGATCACAAGTGGTGCATAGCCATGACCACCAAATGCATACATTGGAGCTGGGGGACTTGCTTTTCCCATAGTATTTCATCATTGTTCCACATCATGGGCGCCACAGTAACCTTTGGCACGCCGTCCTGTAAGACTAATACCTGCAGGAGATTTCCTCCTGCCCCAGTAATCACTGCTTCCACTGCTCCATCTTTAAAAACCCTTCGTCATTAACCCAGATTTGATTTTCAGAAAATACCCATTGATTTCAATAGTGCTGGGGAGGGAGGAAAAGGCTGGATAATCAAGCCCTAAATAATTCTAACAGATTTCCAGCTATAGCTTCATGGCTTTCCCAGCACTTTCATTTTAGGCAGGAATTTACAGCAGCCTGTCTGGATGTTCATCCCAGCGGTCCTTGAAGATGCAGCAGGAAAGAGAGAGAAGTTCAGTCAAGGGTATCACAAGAGTGACAGGTTGCTGTTTGTTGTGACTGCACAGCTGGAGTGCAGGAGAGCCCCAACAGCTCCCAGCACAGTCGTGCCTGGGATTGCACAAATGGAGAAGGGAAACCCTCTGCCCCAGGTGAGGGAGGTGAGCAGAGTCAGCCAGGGATGCAGGAGGCACCTGGCAGGTAAGCACAGGAGGTGCTGGTGGCCCCCTCAGCTGGTGCTCTCAGTGAGGTGTTACCTCTCTGCAACTTTTCCTTGGGAGTTTGGTGTTGACTTTAGGGACTGTTTATGGTTTCAGGGAAAACATAACTGAAGGGAACACAGAGCTTGGCAGCTGCACGTCAGCTGAGATTCCTGCATGGGGAAATTGTTTCCATTCACACTTCTGGGTCTGCAGGCAGGTCCTAATCCTGCTTTAATGAAAACAATTCCTCAAAAGTCAAGTGCGTTTTTCTGGGTGGCACCTGGATGGGCTGCTTGCTTGGCAGAATTGGCTGAGCATGTGTAAGGGAGTGTGCACATGTGTGTCAGGGGAAAGGGAGAAGCTCTCAGAATCCAAGGAAAAACCCACCATCCATGAAAGAGTCTGGGTAGGGGATGAAAGTGTCCCAAAGAGACACAGAGTAATGAAGTTATGGAGAGCTGGGAAATGTTGGTATTACTTTATTATAGTGTACTGAAGAGAGCTTGTGAGCCAGTGCTCTAAGGGTTGTATTCAATAAAAAAATAATACGTCTGGTTCCCACACATGGCCACTGAAGTACCAAAAATCAATTTTAGTCATTGAATTGGGCCCTAAGGTGCAGAAAAATGGGTAAGATTCACAATAGAGCAGCAAGGAAATGATGTAGAGTGTTTGGATGAGGAACATTTCCCTGCTTCGTGTTAGTTCTGGTTTGTGCAGCAGCAGGACTGACAGAACAACTCTCAGCCACCCTACGGATTTCCCAGAGACCCTGACAAGCTCCAGCCTCCTGGGGAATGCCTTCTGCCCTCTCCCCTGTGCTAAAACTCTCTCAAAGCCACTGAAACTGATGCAAAACCACCAGCGCTTGTGCACTGGGCTAATTGTGATGCTGTGTTTGCACCTTGGGAGGCTGCAAAGGCAGCATGGCACCTGCACCAGTGGTTGTGGCAGTGGTTTTAACTCAGTTTGGGAAGGCAACACCTTAAACTCCTCTTTGACCAACACGGAGAGGGATGGAGTCAGACACACCCACAGAGACCATCCCTGCACAGCTCAGATGTGACTATGCAGGGGGGTTGGAAATTGGTTTCAAAATCAAATTTGAGCAGAAAGGTGAAAAGTGTCCCGAGAGCGAGTCTGGGGAATGCTGCCAGATCTGGTTGGCATTTTCCAGGCAGCTTGGTCATGAATTCAGTGTCTGCACCAGTTCTCTCCTGTCTTTGTTAGTGCTCTGAAGCACAGTGTCTGAAGCAAAAGTTATTGAATTTTCACTAAACCCTTCCTACGTGCAAAGGCTTTTTCTACTTTAATGTTCAAAAAAGTCCCAGTTGCAGCCACCGTCTCAGCCATGTGCCCATATCTTTTCTCATTATAGGCTGAGGTCCAAAACCAATACGAATTAAATAAATATCCCACTGAGAACTGTACGTTTGAAAATGGCCTTATTGCAGTACAGATGTGTGCTATCTAAAACCAGCTTAAACGTTTTATTTATATATATATATATATATATTTAAATTAAGAAAATAAAATAAAATCTAAATATTATCCTGGAAGGAAGTGTATGCACTGGTGGATGTTTGATTTTCATTTTTCTCCCAGCATGCTCTGTCCTTTCATCCTATAATGGTTCTTCTCTATTAATCCTTCTCAAACCCCACAGGTAGAGATGCTTATTGATAGAAGGCCAACGTGTATCTCAGTTTACAAAGGCATATTAAAGGATACAAGTAACATATTTCTCTTGATGTCTTCTTATTAATGCAATTCTACTCAGAACATTTTGGCATAAGAGGCATTGCCAGATGGAAGATAAAACTTCACTTTTATGGGTATTTTAAGGAAGAAAACATTTGGTTTGCATCAGCTTTAAATGAATAATATTTATTGCCCTATGATTTGTATTTTATAAGCAGGATAACAAAAAGCACTGTCAATTACTCAGTATTTTAACAAACTTAAAAAAAAAGAAGAAGATTTTATAACAGCGAGTCATTTTAAACGATCAAATGCCTTTCAAGCTAAACCGTAATAACCCAAAGCGATGGGTTGTTTACATAACAAAAATAAATAAACACTGACCACAGCTTGGCTGTATTTAAAGATTCTGTCATTTGTTGCCACAGATCTCAGCGGGGTTTGGGAGCCCAGCGTGGGAGCTTCACACACACATCAAACAGCCCAGCTCGGGCCGGCGCACGCCGGGCAGGAGGGAAGGGCTTGGGGGCTGCTTCTGGGTGGGTCTGGGGGGCAGCACAGTAAATGCTGCTAGTCTCCTTCTCCCAGGACACCAGCAGGCCTCCTGAGGTTGGTAAGGCTGATGCTGTGATTTACAAAGGATGGTCACCCTCTGATCTCTCCCCATCAATAATTGGATTATGTTCATCGGTCTCCTTTCGTGAAGATAATAAAATTCCATGTTTTTTCTGACTTTTCTTGCTTGCCTTGTGCTGCTGTGATTATTTTTGCCATTTATTGCCTTTGCAGCCATTAGGTCTGCAAAAAGTGTTCAGTGGATCCAAATGTGTGGCCTTTCTCACTCCAACACCAGGACCTGCCTGGAGCTTGTGAGTCCCAGAGGCAGCACCTCCCCTGCCCAGCACCAGGCTCATCTCTCTTGGATTTGGCACAGTGGTGTTTGCTTTGCAACACTAGACTTGTCCTGCAACAACACACAGTGGAAATATTCTAAAAATTAAGGCTGAGGAAATAAAAACGCTATTAACCTTTCAAAGGAAGGGGAAGAAGAAATAAATTAAGTTGATTTCAGATTAACTCCTCCTTTAGCCCAAGAAGATTTGAAGTTAAGCTCTTCAGAGATGATGCCCAGGTTGATTGTGCTGTGTCCTGGGTCACACAGGACCTGCTGAAGGGTCTGCAGTGACACCAGTGATGGCAGCACTGGGCAGGACATCATTTCTGAGACCAGTTCTGCACTCCAAAGCATGGTCTAGTCTACCAAGAGAATTTGAAAGGAGAAGGGGCTGCATCATTATTCTTTATTCTCTTTCTCACATAATTTGAGCCTTCTCTAGCCCTTTGTAATCATACCCATTTTCAGTAATAAACAGATTTACAAATTTTCAGTTCTTGGGACCACACTGAAAGGTGAAAGCTCCATCCCTGTGAAGGTCTCTGCGTGCTCCGAGATACCTTGAGAGAGCTGCTTTGATCTGGAGTTGGAGCAAGACTTTGGCAAGATAATGAGGGAAAACTTCTTCCTTTTCTGTCCTGTGATGGTAGAAGTCCTTGCAGCCCTGCTCACCTCAGTGAAAATCCCTTGCCATTTGTAGCCTGGCCTTGTGGAACCCCTGGGCTGAAGGAGCAGCCTCTCCTCTCTCCTTGGCAAGGGCAGACAGGGTGTGAGGAGGTTTCAAATCTTGGAATATTTTACACATAAGCATAAAAATAATTGTCGTGCTCCTCAGGTGAGGTGCACTGATTCTGCTGCAAGTGTGACCAGGTAGCTGGATGCTTGGCTTCCCATTGAGAGGATGGATTTTTCCATTCTCTTCTGATCCAGCATTGAGGGCTTGGGTGATGGTTCCCATTTTGGAGGGAAAGCAAAAGGAGACCTTGAACACAGGCTGTGCTAAGGTTCTGTTGGAATAACATCAGATCTACTCTGACATATTCCATGGGACTTAATATTGATTTTCAAATAATCCAGAATGCTGTTTTTAAAAACAATTATTGGCAAGGGGAGGCGTTGTTTTTGGAAGCTCTTGTATGTACAGTAAGGCTTTATTTCTGCTTGTTTTGAAGTGCGGCACGTCTTTTAAAAAATGCTGTTCAGGAAACATCTGTTGTCAATTAAGGAGTAACACATTAAGGCATATTAAAGTGCACTCTTATTAGTGTTTCAGCAATAAAAAGAAAGGTTTTCTATTTGAATCATATGTTCTTTAACACATCTGCCAGCCATCTGAAACTTGCAAATATTCCTCAGTAAAAACATCTTCATAACTTTCTAAAAACTTAGTAATACATAGCACTCTGTTAAAAAAAATCCCTTTATGCACTGAGTTCAGGTGATTCTCAAACAGGTTATGGGGCTGATGCTGATAGTTTTAAGTAAGAATGCACTTCAGATGCTCAATCCAGACAGTCCCTTTGAACCAGTGGGAAAAATTAACTTTCATTTCTAATTTTCATAAAAATGGAAAAGCAGAAAATTCTTCAATAGAAAAGTCAGACTTTTTACAAAAAAAATTGGGTTGGAAAAGAAGCATTTTATTTGGAAAGAAGTTGTTGTGTGTTAGGCAAACAGTGATTTCTGTGTGTTAAGCTGCTCTGTTCAGAATACATTTCCCACGACATGCTGTGGGCTCTTGTTGTTTAGCAGAGTTGTTGCATTGTGTGAAACCTTGGTCAGATGCATAATGGATAAATAGGCCATGAGGGATCATCCTTAATCTGCTGTGGTTTCTGAGTGCAAACTGTCCCAGGCTCCAGAAAGGTGTATGAGACTTGGAAGCTGAAGCCACTCAGTAAAAATGTTTGAAGGTATCAATGCACTGACACAGAAAGTTATTTTTGTAGCAGTAGGACCATGGGGATGACTCAGTTACCTGTGAGCACAGGTGAGCCTGGTACCAGATCCGAGGCTTTAGGCACCCAGTGCTCTCTGAATCAGCTTGTTGTAAAATGAGGGCGATAGGGCAGACCAAGAGCACATCATCCTCACCAGTCCTGCTGGATAAAATCATTCTCTAGGAAGCTCTAGGTATTATTCTTTACATGGGGGCATGATATAAAAAATGGGATCCTGACACAGGGATGTGATGTGAATGGTGCAGCACAGGATTTCCTGCATTCTTGGCCGTTTCTTGGTGAAAGGCAGGCATCAGTGAGGTTTGGCTGCAGCATGGCTTGAGGAAAAGCCTGAGTGTGGTGGTTTGAGGCAGAAAACTGTTCCCTCCTGGTATGAAGTTACTCCTGCTGCCTCCTCCAAGCAGGACTGAGTGCAGGGACTGATGAGCCCCAGAGCAGCATTGTTTGAAGATACTCCTTGTTCCATCAAATACAGCTTATACCTGATCACCTTTTAAACTCCTTGAGAAAAATTTCACCTAACCTTAGAGAGAGATGGAGAAATGGAAACCTGCCTGGGGAAAGAATCAAATGTTTTTATTGCTTTCCTTTTGTTAGGAAATGCCTTAAACACAGATCCCAGAGCTGGGAAACCACTGAGCTCATTCCCAGCTACTTGATTAATTTTCTTACGGATACCTTGGAAGTGATTGCTACTGCATGGGTCAAAGCAGCAGCCAAGAAGCAAAGGAGATTTCCTATTCCTGCATTTTTAAGGAGCTGGAAGCTGTTGTAAGTGGAAGATGCAGCATCTAATGTTCAGTGATGGATACATCTGCTTGGCTAAACAACAGAAATCTGCCTAATTAGGTGCTGTTTGAGACTGACCTGCTTCTGCCACTCCAACATACAGATCTTCTCATTGAGGGATAATACATTTCTTCCCTAGAAAATCACAAATCAAAGTTTGCCATGTCTGTGTTCTAACAGTGAATGGATGGTTTATATTTTCCAGAGCTGCAGGGGGAAGTTTGCTGGGGGTTCAAACTATAGAGGGCAAAAAAGGGAAATGTAACTTTCCTTCAGAGCTCATGTACTAAATGCCATTTGACTGTTCAGCTGCTGAGCAGAAAGAAAACCTAGGAACAAATGCAAAAAATCTGCTGGGCTTCTGAGAACTACTGATTTCCTCAAGCATGGGGAGACAGTGTGAAACTGACTTCAAAACCTTCTGAGACTTCCACTGTTCCCTGTGGGATTTGGACTCCCAGGTCCTGTCCACTGCTGGATTTCTTTCAGAAGTGCTGAGGGGGAGCAGTCAGCCCTGGAACTAGAGATGATGGATACAGAGTAGGGATCAGATTCAGGAAAACATGTAACAGTGGGACATTGAACCCTTGTGGGAAAAAGGCTCCTGGACATAGCTTGGGTGATTGTTTCTACTCTTCTGCAGAGAGATGGGTGCTGTTTTCAGAAGGACATTTTCTGATGGGCTCAAAAAAAGCTTCACACCCTCCTGCAAAAAATGTCAATGTCAAGTTCGCACGCTGGAATCTGTGACGATGCACTTCATTTTCAAGGTTTGCAGCCAGCACTGTCACTTAACAAACCTTGAAGTCCCTGCTTGGAAGGCTCTGCCAGGAGTCAGCAGGCACTGCATTATTTCAGCTCTCCTTCAACTGCCCTGCCAGTGATGAATACAGTTTAATTACAAAAGCAGAATTTCTGTCATTTCTCTCAGCATGGCTTCTATTGGGGAAGATTAAACATCAGCCAAACATTACTGAATTACCTTTTTAAACCTATTATTTCAACGTGATTAACTTCTCTTCTTTTCATTTAGCTGTAAGCAAAATCTTGTTTACAAGGCAAAAAAAATGCATTTGCTATAATATCGGCAATAATAATAAAAATGAACATCACACGGAAATAATTTATGTGTAAACCAGCATAAAAATGTCATTGATGCATGAGTTTCCTCTTCAATTAATAAAAAGGAGGAAATATTTAAAAACAATTTATCAAGGTAATACATACAGTTCATATATCATGCACTCACAAAAACTGTACAGTATCCATTCCACAAATAGCTCTGCGACCTGGACTCTTACACAGATGTTGGATTCCTTTAGGTGACCTAATTGGGAGCAGCACAAGGCTTTGACTTTGTACCAAATCAAGATCCCGGGTCAAAATACCAATGGAACCATATCCTATTAAAAGAGGTAACAATTAGTGCTGATTGGATAACACAAAACAAATGAAAATACAGCTGTCAATCATCCTGGCTTAATTTTCTACTTTCTATTGAGGTTGTTGTCACCACCCATAAACCCAGGTGGTGTGTTCAGAAAGACTAAAACATTATCTCTGCTATGTGAGGAGTTAGTTTCATCTTAAATCACAGGATTATGGAATGGTTTGGCTTGGAAGAAACCTTAAAGCCCATCTCATCCCATCCCCTGCCATGAGCAGGCACAGCTTCCACCATCCCAGGTTGCTCCAAGCCCATCCAACCTGACCTTGGACACTTCCAGGGATCCAGGGGCAACTGCATCTTCTCTGGGAACCCTGTGCCAGGGCCTCCCCACCCTTACAGGGAAGAATTTTTCCTAATATCCCATCAAATCTTTTCTTTCAATTCAAAAGATCCTCATGGTGAGAGAGAATTTGCAAGGACATATAGTGACAGACTGGACAAGGGGGAATGGTTTCAAACTGAAGCCTTTCCTTTGTGCAGAGCTGGCCCTGGAAAACCAGATGACTTTGTAATCACATATGGAAGTGAATTCATATTTAGAATTTTCAATATTGAATAAAAATGATAGAATACCTTTGCTGAACAGAAATATTGACATAGTTAACTGTATATTGAACTCTCTCCATTGGTTTGTGGCAACCTGAGTAAGCCTTTTCCATTAATTACATCCTACAAAGAAAAGGGGGGCTATCCTGCAGTTGGCACTCCTTAAGTTACCTCTTACATCAGTATTTGATATGGTGTCTCCTTTTGAAGAGATTCATTCTTATTTGAAATTATTTTCCTGTTTTTTAATGTATTCACTATCTGAAAAGCACCTACAATTCTTTTCAAGGAAAGGCAGCAATATAATTTGTTTTCTTGTCACTTTTCTTGTTTTTCAGGATTGTCCTTAGGTAAATGTGTGTGAAATTATAATTGCTAGAAAATGACAGTCTGTAAAAGTGACTGTATCCTTCCAGATGATGTGTTTGGACCTAGGATTCAACCACAGGAAAAAACTTCTCTGTATCCTCTCAGGTGTTGTGCAGAGGTATCCTCTCCTCTCCCCTGCCCTGGAAGAAAAGGAGGATTTAGAGCTAATTGATCTGGTTTTTTTTTTTTTTTTTTTTTTTTTTTTTTTTTTTTTTTTTTTTTGTTTTCCTCTGTGTTGTAAAAGGAAGAACAAGGTGTGAATAATTTGGCACAAAGCATATGGAAATCATGCAAGATGTAATTCCTGCTTGCTCTCCCAGGCCCATGAACCAGCATTCCCTGCACTACCAACAGTGGGTGAGAGGCTTGGGAACAGCTGGACCCTGAAAATCCAGTTGGATTTGGTTTAGCACCTGAAAGGAGCACAGGACACTTCTGTCAAGAGCAAAGAACAAATGGTTTATTGGGGATGAGGCTGCTCCCCTGGAGCTGGGCTGCTCCCCTGGAGCTGGGCTGCTCCCCTGGAGCTGGGCTGCTCCCCTGGAGCTGGGCTGCTCCCCTGGAGCTGGGCTGCTCCCCTGGAGCTGGGCTCCCGTGCTTTCTCCCCCAGCCTGGCAAGGCAGGCTCCTGGGAGCTGCAGGTGGAGGGAAGTGCTGCCCCACATAGCTGGGATGTCGCTGGGAGGTGTGAGAAACCTGAGAGCTTCTGTTTGCTGAGGCTGCTTGTTCATTCCCTCGTGGGCTTGACGAGGTTCCGGGGAAACTCATATCCTACCACCTGGGAAGGTTTCTTGTCCCTCTGGGAAATAGGAAAAACAAACCATGCAGGAAACCAACGTGATCCTAAGCAGAGCTTTGCATTTGGAGAGGAAGGAGAGAAATCATGTCTGTAATTCCCTGACACCCCTGTAGCAGCTGTGGGTTTTGCAGGCTCACTTGCACCCCTGGAGCAATCCTGCAAGCCCAGCTCTGCTCTGCAGGGACACTGCTGCCTGCTCCAGCTGAGCAGTTGGGATTAAGCATCCCAGGAAACAGAAACCCTTGGCTAGCCATGGCCAGCCCTCAGTTCCCCTCTTCTTCCCTGGCTTGCTGGGACCTGCCAATGCAGTTAAACACCATTTTTTATGTATTGCCAACTCTATTGCTAAAACTCTGAGTGCATTTAACCAAGTGAATCCCAGCTGGAGATGGATGGCACTGACAGTGCCCTGTCCATCTGCCAAGCTCGAGAGAAACACCAATTGCAGGTATTTCCTCAATTGCTCACAAACTCCTTCTCCCACATTTCTCTTTTCATTTCTTACTTGCTCCCTGAAGGTGCAGGTCTCACCCTGGCCCCAGGACTGCTGGTCTGTGGGTTTGCCTGGGGAATTTGGGTGCTGATGAGTTGGTACTTGGTTAAAGGAACTTCAGGGAGCACAACTGGGGTAGATGTTTTCCATCTGGAGGAGCTTGAAATATTTTCTGTGCAGAGAAAGAAACATGGCACAAGGCATTTTTCCTACCTCTTCCTTTGTTCTGAGTCCCACCTGCCTATCCCTGAGCTGTGTTTTGGGGCTACAGATTGACTTCCTTTTACTGTACAGCAAACAACAGCATTAACAGATTAGAAATTACTCAGCCTGACATTTCCCAACCTAAACTATGACAAGGGTAAGAAGGCAAAGGGCTCTGAGCCTCTGCTGTTTGCTTCATGTCCAGCCAGTTTGTCTGTCAGTACTTCAAACAAGCAGTTTTCTGTTCCTGGACTGGGACTACCAATCCTTCCTTCTCCAAATGCTAAAGGGTTTCTTCCCTTCCAAGGCTTCTGCTAGCCAGGATTTTAAGAAGTGGCATTAAATTTAGCTGTCCAGGGAAGGCACTTGTCCCAGGGTAGTTATTTTTAGCAGCAGAGCTGACATCCAGTACGGTAGCCCCAGTTTTAAAGTTGGCCATCATCCTCTCCCTGTGAGTTATGTTTTGCTTCAGTGTGATTAACTGTAGTTAAAAAATGAGCTTGGAGGGCATATAAACAGGAGAGCAGAAGGGTTGCTTGGAAGCATAAATCACATAAATATTAAATGGGAAAGTACATCCAAATTGGTACTTGTTTGCTCAAAGTTGTTTAAATTAAGGGAAATATCATCCCTTCTCAAGAAAGAGATTTCCTCAAATGAGACCTAAAAAAGCAAAGACATAAATTAACACTCCACAGCCTAAGGCACCACCAGCACAGCAAAAGGACAGCAGGACACTTCCTGGCTCCCTCTTTGCTCTCCTCATGGTGACACAAGGAAGGACCATGGCCATGAGACGAATTTAGGGGTCCATCTCAGCAAGAGGTCACAGCTGGACACCTCACTATCCCCATTTTCTGTATCTCATCCTCATGGCAGTAACAGAAAGGAGAATTTTCTTTCTTGTCTTGAACATGAATTGGTCTTTTAATACCCTTGCTCTTGCTGACAACTAAGAGTAGGGCAAGAGACACTAACCCCAAACTGAAATTTTTGAGATTTGCAGTATCCCAATGAGTTGATGAGGAAAAAAGAGCTGCATTTTTCTTTTCTCAAATTCTAGTGACAATGCAGGGGAAACATCAGTAGAAAGAGAACATTTTCAAAGCCATTTTTCCTACAATCCAGGTGTTCTAGTTATTTATGTTGTGTGCCCATCTCCCTTTGTCCATGAGGAAGCTACAGCTGGGGTGTTCAAGGCCATGTGTGTATTTTTTCTGTGGTCACTCAGGGAGGTTCCCATCCTGAAGCAAGCTCCCACTGGAATAGGTGCTGCACAAAGAGAACCCCAGCCCAAAGCCGTGACAGTCCAAGTGTCTGGGAGCAACATGGGCTTGAATTATATCTAGCCATGAAATTTTCCCTTTAGTGGGAGCAGGCACCATTTTTTGCTGGTGATGAACCCCTCAGCGACAGCACTGCATGCTGCTGGATGGCCAGGTTAGCTCAAGGAAATGCTTATTTATTCACCTGTGAAACAAATGACTGTTTTCTCTGGGTTGAAGTATATGCTAGCAACATGCCTCTCTGCATCTCCCTAAAGCAATATCTCATCTTCCAGCTATGATTCAACGCTTCCCTAAGTGTGCTGGCAGCACTCAGTCTGAAAGGTGATACTGCACCAGGTTTTCCAGCTCTTCACCTGACTGGCATCATTCACATCTCCCCACCACCATCAGGGCTCTGAATAATGTTCACTGCTGAATGCTCACATAATTTTTCATTAGCCACTTCTGCTGGCTTCGTGTCCTTTTTGTACACATAACCAAAATGCATTAACAGTTTCCAGTAGGTCCATTAGGATTTTCTCCCCAGTCTCCCTGGCAAACACGAGAGCATTATCACAGGCTCAGATTTAGTTAACCCCTCCATATGCTGAGCATTTCTCCTCCTCCACTGCCTTCCATATTTCCTCCTGCTTACCCTGCTGTGTGTTCCTTTTTAGTAATTATTAGTAGGGCTGTTTTTTCTCTCTTCTTGAATGCCACAAAATGAAAATGCATAGTTTGGGGGCTTGCTTTAATTAGGCGTTTTATATAAAATCTGGTATTGCATCTTTGTATAGAACCTGCTTCAAAGAAAACAAGAAAGAATGTTGGATTGCTCTTTTTAAGTTCTAAGTTTTTCACTGACTTTACCCATTGGTAAATTAATTGATGTTAAACTGGGCATGAACTTGATCTGTAATATTTTTAAATATTAAAAATGAATCAAATTATTTCAAGAAAGCAACTCAGCAAAATCTGCTCAGGAAGACATCAGGCAGGGACATGCAGGGTTTGTTTCTCTATTTCTTCAGTCCATTGGTGGTTTAACACTGACACAGATATGGATGGAAGTGTCCAGCACACTTGATAGAGCAGTCCAAGCTCCCCCAGCAGCTGGTTGTGAGATGTGTTTAGAAGAGTTGGGATCTTGCACTGAGCTGTTCCAGGCACGGCAGAGTCACAGCCCCGAGCAGTGACAGCCACACCAAACCTGCACCAAAAAAAATCCTCGCGTGTTTGCCTTGAAAATGCTCCAATCCTCCATTTGTGCTGCCTCCTGCTTCAAGGCTGGGGGAGATGCCTTCCAACTGCTGAGCCTCAGGCTCGTGAAATACTAGATGGTGAAGCTAAATGTGTGTTTATTTTAACAATAACAGCTTTACATGAGGGGAACCCCTGAAGGACTCGTTCAGCGGGACTGTGAGCGGCTGTAGCTGTGGAGCAAGCAAAGAGCAGAGCCCAGCCCAGGCTCAGAGCCCAGCCCAGGCTCAGCTGGGCTCTTGGGAGAGGGATTGGCACTGCCCACTACCAGCCAGGCCATGTCCTGTGAAGGTTCTGGCTTCTTTTTTTCCTTGCCAAGGTCAGGATTAATACATGGGAAACATTGGGTCTGAGTTCTGACTTGGATGTTTATTCTTTATCTATTTACAGACTCATGAGCCATGAGCTCTAACTAGCAAGTCAGAGAAATGAGGTAAAATGGAGCTCTTCTAACTCTTTCCAAGGTTATTTAGGTGATAATTACCCAATAACAAGGTGACACCTATATTCTTTATACTTTTGACCCAATAATGACCACCCAAGGCCCACAATGCAGGTGTTTTTCACCCAATTACAGAAAACCACCCAAACCCATGAAGAAGAAGGAAGAAGAAGGTGAAGAAGAAGGACCCAGACAATGTCCAAAATCCTCCATCTTAACTCACATGCATTAGTAGATACCAAAATCCCCAAATCCAAGTTTCCAGAATTCCAACAATAGACCAAATCAGCCACTATTAAAGAATTTGTGAATGACAATGGGTTTTGGGGTGCTGGCCACCTCAATAAAGCTACTATTATCCAAACCCCCACATAAATTTGGATCGAGGAGATGGCTCTGTGTGCTCTGCCAGGCTGAGTCTTCCCCACTCAGAGCAGAGTGGTGCCTCCCATGGAAGTGTTCCCCTGGGAAAAGGAGGCAGGACCCCCTCCCTGCACACCCCTCAGCTGGGAGCACAGGGCAGGCAATCAGCAGTGCCCAGCACCAGGGATGGGGCTCTGAGTTGTTGTTTCCCAGAGATGCTGATCCCTCACAGCTTCATTTCCTTCTCCCATTTGTTCTGCAGGAAAGAGGAGGCTCCAGCACAGTCAGCAATCCTGGAATGAGGACATTTGCCTGCTCCCAGATGGGCAGAAAAGAAGCTAAGGAGGGATTTCAGTCCCTTCCCTCTCCTCCACACCACAGCTTCCCTCCCCCAGGCTCCCTTAGGGTGGCTGTCTCGCATTTTTACAAAAAACTGTAACCATGTCATACTTAGAGCCATATGGAGAGCAAACTTTAAAAATTCTATAAAAATCTCAGCTGTTTTGTGGGAAAAAAAAAGAGAATTTCCCTCCTCCACCCTTCCAGACTGTCCCACAGCCCAACTCTCTGTGCCAAACATGCCCCTTTTTTTCCCTTCTGACTCTGAGGAGCCTTTCCTAGATTTATATCCCACATTTCCTTGGCATTCCCCTCTTGTGGGATAGCTGGGAGCAGTTTGTTGCCAGTACCACCCAGATGTGCCTGGAGGTCACACCAGCCAGGAGAAGCAGGAATGAGCTCAGCAGGAAGGAGATCCTGGCCCCTGGAGATTTACATCAGGACATGAGCAGCTCATCCCAGCCTGGAATTGTGCATTTTAGTGACCTGAGGACAGGAGGATACACAAATTTCACAAAGCTCTGCCTGGTGCTGGGGGAGCACCAGGTGTCCCTGAGGGATGTGAATGGCCTTTAACCAGATCCCAGCCAGCAAAAGCCAAAACAGAGTATAATTTTGGAAAAAGACGTGGTTTGGGGGGTACATTTCCTCTCCCAAATGTATGAAAGTTCTTTTTTTTTGTTTCAAAAATGCCAAACCTTTTCATTGCCCCAGAGGGAGGGAGGGAGGGAGGGAGGGTGGATGGATCAGCCCTGCCAGTTGGGATGGAGACTTTTCCTCACAAGTAGGGGTCTGGCAATGCCAGTTAAAGGCAATTCCTCTCTACAGGTGAGGCTTTGGCCCCTGCCCAGGTGTGCCAGCATGGCAGGGCAGCACAGAGGCCCTGCACACTCACAGGGCCACTCTCAGCCTTGCATCCACCCCAGGAATTCTTGCAGCAGGCAGGAATCTGCTCTGAGAGGGGGAAGTGCAGCTGCTCAAGGCAGAGCCCAAACACATCCCAGCCCAGGCCAGACGTGAGGAGAGAAACCATCTCCTGCTGCAGCAGCAGTAAAAATCCCTCACAACTCTTAAAGCCACAGGGAAAGTAATGTTTTTCTTTTTTTTACAGCCTCTCATCCTCTCTCCTCCTTCCCTGGCTGGTGCAAGGCTGAGGAAAGCCAATTTCAATTAAACGTTTCGCTCCTCTACCAACGTCTGCGTTTGTAAACAACCACAGCCACACAAAAAAACCTGCAGCTCTCAGCAAAAGCAGCCCAGCTTCCCTCACGACATATCGCAGGTCTCCAGCAGGAAATGGCTCCTCTGCACATCATCCCGAGCTCTCCTGCGGCACTCCCCGGCCCCTCCAACCCCTCTTTGCCCCAGATTTAGAGCCTGTCACAGCTCATCTGAAGCAGCGGATGCAGGCACGGAGACACCCTGGCCTGGAAGCCGTTCTGCTGGAAAAGCACCGCAAACCTGCTACTTTAGATAAATAAACAGCGCATCCCCCTGCGAGACATCGTCTGCAAAGCACCGGCGTGCCCAGCCCCCGCTGCCGTAATTCCCCGCGTCCTTAGTGCCCGACAGCCTCCATAAAGGGCTGGCAGCTTTATGTGCCACTTAAACCCAGCCTGCCACGGCAGCAAACTCCCCTCCAAAGGCTGGAGAGAAAAAAGGATCACGGTGAGCGCCCAGTGCCCCCTCACAGCCTGCCGGGGGTCCCGGAGCAGAGCCCGGTCCTGGCTGCGGGTCCTGGGGCTCCCCATGAGCCCAGGAGCGCTGGGAGAGTGCCAAAGGCAGCGGGATTTCTGGGCTGCAGGCAGGGAGGATGCTCCCTCCGGCTGAGTGTGAAGGGAAGCAGGTTTGCCACGGATAGACAGACACGGATACCAGAGCAGCGAGCCTTGTCTCACTCCACAGGGCTTGATTCAGCTCAGGCTGCGGTGCCTGGGGGACACGAAGGATGCAGCCCTAAAGAGAAAGGGTTTGACCTGAATTTGGGGTGAAACTGGATGAGCTGCATGCATTTAACAGCTTGAAAATACTGGCAGATCCTGCAGTGTGCAGAGGTCTCTGAACAGCAAGGGGGAAAGGTAGCTCGAATCTCTCAAACCTTCCCAGCCTCCCTGTACATAGATCTGTGCTTAAACACAATAATTTTTATTTTGGCATACTGAGAAGTGGGGTTTTCCCCCCAAGATTAAAACACAGGGCCAAGAAAATTGCCCCAAACTGCCCCATCTGTTGCATGGATCAGAGTTTCTGTGACAAAGGCCAGAGTGCTTGTTTTATTTTCAAACAGCATATGGTTTGGTTTTTAAAAGCTCAGCCACTCAGGACCAGCCTTCCAGAAAAGCCTGGAGCACAGCAGCTCCTCTGGATCCTCATGGGACGTTCTGGAAAAAGCCCAGCACCCAAGCATTTGAAGTCCTTGGAAAAGTTGCCCTTGTTTGGGAGAGGAGAACAGCAGAAAAGCTCCTGCCTGGTGCTTTGTAATCTATCTACCCCAAAAGCAAGGAAAGCTTTAAACCAGAGGGAAAAAAAAAACCCTCAGAAATATAATAAAACAGAGAGGGAAAAGAAAGGCAGGAGAGGGTTGAATAAATTCCACTTTTGGTTTTAGACTTGTAACACCATAAATGCTACTGAATAAATCACCAGCAGACCAGAGAGCTGAAATAATACAGGGGAAAACCTGAGCTGCCATCCATCACCCTCCCCCTGACACATAATAAATGCTTCTCCTCCAGCCAACACGCATTAGCATAGTCGGCAGAGCACGCCCAGCACTCTGACATCCCCCTGCCCACGGATTATCCTGCTCCTGGCCCTCCAAAGCCTCTGCTCCTGCCACCTGGGGTCCTTGCTGCCACCCAGCTCATGGGGCTCTCTCTGCTGTCACCACAGTGAGTGTGAACTACAAATTCTGCTGTGAAAATAAAGGCCACGAGAGCTGCTACTCCGCACGTCTCCCTGAGGGAGGTTGCTGGCAGGGGAGCAGCAGAACTGCAAATGGCATTTCTGGGTCCCTCTGCAGCCTTTCCAAGCCCAGACAGTGATGTCTCACTTTGCAAGATCCAAGAATCCAAGGTGAGCCTCCTATTTGGCACCAGGAGGGAGCCCAGGGAGGGGTGAAGGTGCAGTCACGGAGCAAAGCCACCCTCACACAACTCCACACCACCACAGACAGCACCAGTCCTGCTGAGGACATCCAAGATCCTGGGACACAGCAGGAGCGTGGGAAGGCAGGTTTATCCCAGGAAAGCCAAGCCAGCAGCTGCCATGGGTGTTCTCATGCAAACACTGTGATGGGAACTGGCCCCAGTCAACACAAACCCACCTGTGGCTGCAGTGGGACACTGGGGACACCTGGGCCAGGACCTGACAGGACATCTCCACCAGCCAGGGCTCCATCCTGGCACCAGCCTTGTGCAGGCATGGGGGTCAGGGTGTGCTGGGAAGCACTTCCTCTGCTCCCTGCGTGGCTGGAGCTGGGAATGAGCACAGCCCACAGTGAGCCACAAGGGGCAGGGCAGGTGGAGGGCAGTGACAGCTTAGGGGACATCTTAAATCCAACTGGAGACAACCTTTACGGATGTCCTAAAGGTTTGCAACCACCACTGGTGGATTAAACCCATTTCAGGAGGAAATACCTTGCCAGGCCTGAGTGATTGCCCAGGGTACAGGTGGAAAGATGTGAAAATGGGTGATAAATATTAAGAGAGGGAGATGAGAGACATATAATGGAATGTCTGACACAGCCTTAATTACAGCCTTGTATATACTCTGAGAAAATATATTTAGCTGATAGCAGCACTGGGGGTTTGAGGCTTTCAACAATGAGCTTAGGTTAAAATAAACATTTATTTTAAGCATGAGCAAGTCATTCAACTAGTTAGTTTAAAGCTGAGCTAGGTGAATAGCTTACAGTAAATAATCCACTACATGCATTTATTCAAGTTTCTTTTTAGCCTAAATTTCCTAGAAAAAAAAAAAAAAAAAAAAAAAAAAAAAAACCCTGCTATTGCTCTGCAGTCATCTCCTCCTAAGAACTCTCAAATTTCCTGCCCAATGTTTTTGAAATTTACCCATAAAGGGCTTGGAAGTGCTATGGTCCTCCAAATTGCTGATGATCCCCACTCCTGGAACAGCTTCCAGAAAACCCAGATTGGATGGCTTCGAGTTTCTTAAAGTCATCTTTGCTTCTTTATAACTGTCCTGACTTCCAAAGACAAATAACTGCTCCCTCAGACACCCCAGCACCGATCCAAGGTGGATTTTGGTCAGGACATCATTTTTGTGAGTGTCTCATGACTCCTTTTCCCTCTTGTCCGTGGCTGTTTAAAGGCAGGAATTTTTCAGAGTGATCCTTCCCAAATACCCAGATACTTCTCCCCCAGATACTCTGCTGTTAATTATCCCTATGCCAGCTCTGCTCATCACACCCCTGTGGAGAAAAGGAGATCTCTGAACAGGCACTTCCAACAGCTCCTGGAACAGCTCCTCACCCCTCTCTGCCTCAGGAAGAGCCTGTGGGGCAGCTCACATCCCCTCAGAGAATGTGGGATCACCCTCTGCCTCGGGAAGAGCCTGTGGGGCAGCTCACATCCCCTCAGAGGATGTGGGATCACCCTCAGCCCGTGAAGAGCCTGTGGGGCAGCTCACATCCCCTCAGAGGATGTGGGATCACCCTCAGCCCGACACCAGGACAACAAAGATGGGCTCCACTCTCTGTGCAGACAAATTCCTGAATAACTCATGGCCGGAGGGATCTGCTCTGAGGCAGGATGAGGAAGGGCCTCGCTGTGTAAGTGCCCACTCCAGCAGTGTCCATCACAGGGGAGGCCTTGTGGACATCCTGTCCATTCCACTTGCTCCAAGGCAGGACTCTGACCCCTCACCCGTTTGCCAGAGCTGTCGGATCTGTTCTGAAACACCTCGGTGACAAGGCTGCCACGCTGCCCTTACGTGCCCTCTTCCTGTCCTTCCTGTTGTCATCTGCTGCCCGAGTCCTCCAGGACTAATGGTGTTTCTCCTGGGGAATGAGTCAATCCATGACAGGCTTTTCAATCCTCTGGTGTGTCAGAAAAGGTCATGTTCAATTCAGCTGCAAATGCTGCTCCCTCTGTGGTCTCCTCCAGGCTAGGAGCTCTCACAGCCCCATGTGTGCCAGGAGGCACCACAGACTGGGCCCCAAGTCCTCAATTTTGCCAGAATTTCAAGGCTTTTAGAGAGGTCTGGCGAGACCCTTTTACCCTTCAGACCATCAGAGCAGCAGAGGGAGGGAATTCCCTTCCCAAGGTCTCACACCCAGCCCCTTGATGCAGCAGGAATTACAGGAAGTTCATCCTTTATTAGCACACTCAGTTTTACACTGATTTTTGCAACCCAAAGAGCACAAGAGGTTGGAATCCCAGTGGCAGATCCAGCTTCCAAGATGAGCCCAGAGCCTGAGGAATCAGCTCATGTGCTCAGGCCAGCCTTCAGCAGGGCCAGTGCCAGCCCAGGCAGCTCTGGGGCTCCCAGAGGTGGATGGTGCTCTCACCTGTGCCTCCCACCCCTGGGTGCCACCCAGCAGAACCCCTGTCCTGCTTTGCATAATGCTTGGACTGGGAATATTGCTGACCTCACAGACCAGCGGGAATGCACACAGCTCCCCTCCACAGGGCCAGCTCTGTTCAATCTGCTTCTATAAACAGAACCAAGGAGCACTGAGGAAGCAGGAGGCAGCTGAGTGTCTCTGGAGGTCAGGGGTTTGTGTGGATGTTTTTCTCCTTTACAAAAGATAAATACATTCCATGTTATGCTATGGATTTTCATCTTGACCTCTCATAAACTAAGCAGGGTCAGGAGCTGGTCAGTGCTTGGACTGGAGAGCTCAAGGGAAACAAAATCCACAGCAGAGGAGGAAGAGAAATATTTGTGACTTGACTGTTTAGGGAGTAACACTCCTCTCTCTGAGCCAGCCCTGAGTCCCCATTGCAGGCAGGGTTAATCAGGAAATCACAGCTGCAGAACTTCCCTGCTTCCTGTGGAATGTGAAACCAGGGTGAGTTGATTCATAGGAATCAAAGGGAGTTCGGAACAAGAACTAAATGGCAGTCAAGCATTTGAGCTCCTTTAAGGAAATACCAGCCTTGATCATAAAATCTGATATCTGTCTCACTCCAACAGGTATTAGCCAGGGGGCAGCTGTTTAATGCTCCACATAAAAGGCATTCTAGCCTACTTCTTCCCCTAAATTTAGGCAGCAATTTTGTTTGAATCCAGCATGTCTGCTCCCCCTCCTGAACCGTCCCACGTGCTCAATGTGTGTTTTCCAACAGTTTCCCACATGGTGCTCCCGAGCTGCCTGAATTTCCCCAGTGAGCAAAGTGATTTCTGTGCTCAGTAGCCTGCAAAGCACCTCGGAATCTTTCAGATGAAAGGCCCTCATCAAAAAAGTGTATAATAAGATTCCATTCTCGTATCATTCATTCTCATTATGGGTATTTGCAGTGGTTGTGTAAAATGTCCTCCCTGTGATCAGAACCGACTCTCCTGCAAACAGCCCGGCCCTGGGAAGCTGAGGACAAAGGAGGCATCAGGGAATAGGTGCCCAGAGTTCACTCAGCTCTTCTCAGCTCCCACCACATCCTGCTTTGAAGATTTTAATTAGAAACCCATGGAACAGCGTTCCTTGAACAGCTCCAGAAGGATAAAGGACAACAGAGCAGCTGGGACCCTCTGCTCACGGCGGGCACCAGCCTCTCCAGAAGTGAAATGAGGAGGGAAGTCACAAAGGAAGGAGGAGAGGAGGCAGAGGGGAGGTGTGGGCACAAACAGCAGCAAGGGAAAGGAGGTGGTTGGGGTCCCTCAGGCTCTGGGTTTGGGGTTACCCACCAGCAAACAGGGTAGGGAACGTCCAGGGTGTGCTGGGGAGCACTTCCATGAGAAATGTGGAGGGAAAAAAGGAGCCTGAATTTAGCAGTGGAAAAATAGGGCAGAGAAAATTGGGCAAAATAGCATGGAGAGGGAATGCCAGAAGAAAAGTAGGGGAAAGAGGATGAAAAGCACTGTTAACTCACACTGACCTCTGGGCAGAGATGCAGAACTAATTGCCCCAAACAAATACAAGGACTAAAGTTGGGGAGATTTAAAGGCAGGAGAGCTCCAAGAAGCAGCTGGTGCAGTGGGGTTTGGAGGGGTAATGGGAAGTATTTACAGCATTGGCAAAGCAGGCTGACAGGCAGGAGAGGCCTAAGCATCATTTAGGGCCAGAAATAAAAAAAAATGACAGCTGGAAGATCTCTCACCACCGAGAGAGACCCAAAATGAGGGATTTCTGCACCGTTCTTGCTCTTCCCTGTGTGTTCCAGATGCTGTAACTCCAGTGATTTGTGTTCCATTCAGACACTTGAGGCCCCACAAATGTCAAACAGTGCAGGGACAAAGGAGAGAACTTCATCCAGGAGCTGGAGAAAACAGATGGGCAGGAAGGCATTTCCAACCTCTGTCATTCCAGGCTGATGAAGAGCAGGGAAAAGATTCACTCTGTGATTCTGTGAGAGCAATTAGGGCTGGATTTGATGCTGGAGCCTGGGGACTCTTCAGGCAGTAGCAAGGTTTGGAGACAGTCCAGTATGAACAGAAGTCATTTTTCAGATGGAAGGGGATGAAAGATGTGGGACAGCTGAGATTTGGCTGCAGATGCAAGGGAATAGAGAAGCTACACAGAACAGAGCAGTTCTGCAGTGCCCTGCACTCAGTGAGAACAAGAAAACCAATATCCAGTTTCACTGCTGGATGTTCATTTTCCTTGAGCATTAAATGATAGTAAAGGGCACAGGTTGTGTTCTCATTCTAGATCATGGTTTGTCTCCAAATGAAAGGGGGAACCATCAGCTTTATCCTTGGGGGATGCAGGAATTCCTTGCCCATTCCTCTCCACCAGAATCATTCACGAGTGACCCCGTTCCCAAGGCTGTGCTCCAGTTCCAATAGCCAGCAAAAGGCCCAATTTTTGTGGCATCCCCACTGCCAGGCCAGGTGAGCTCTGGTCTCTGGGGACTGCCAGAGAGAGGAGGATGCTCTGCTCAGCTGGCAGGTGTCCTCTTTCCAGGGTGACACCTCTGAGCACCCCCCTGGAAATTAAAATAATCCTTTCAAGATCTTGTATCTTGTCAGAGCTGCTCACCAGAGCTGATCTGATTAACAAGCAGCACTGAACAGCAGCTCCTTTGTCCATTTGATCAGGGCCAGTCCTCAGTGATGGATGAATTAAATATTTCATAGCCTGGGTGACAGCTCAGGACAGCTCAGCTGCTCTGGCAAAATGTTCCTGGAAGGTGCCAGGTACCTTGGAGCAGTCACAGGCACAGGAGGGAGCAGTGGGAGGGTTGGCAGCACCCCTGGCTGCTCTCCAGGCTCTGTGGCTAGATGACCTGTGACCTGCCAGCCAAAAGGATGGATCTGAGCAGGGTGGGAGGATTTTAACCAGGATTTGTGCATTTCCAGAATGGATATTATTTCCTGGGCTGTCACCAAACTGGCAAAAGGGTTTTTTGCAACTTCCCCAGTGTTTATTCCACAGTGCACATCTCCATATAATCCTGGACCAGGAGAAACAATTCAGAGGCCTTAAGACACACAGACAAGCTGGGATGGTAATTCCCAACTCCCACCTGGAGAAATGCAGCATTGCACAGGCAAGGAAACACACTCTGGAATGTTCTTGCTGAACCCCACTGAATCCCTGCTCCAAATGTTGGTTGTGTCTGGTGGTGAACTTTCAACACTGAACATTAGAGAAGCCCAAGGAAAGGACTTGCACAGGTGGAGCTGGGGAGGAATTCCTGAAACCCCTTTGGTTCCTGCTGCTTGACAGCTGGGATCCTGGATATGGTATTCTGGCTATCTCCCAAAAATAAAACAAGCCACAGTGACAGTGGTTACAGACAGGAGCATTTTAATTGCAACAAAGGCCCCTGCTAATTCAGCAGAAGCCCTTTCAGCTCAGATAACTGCTCTGCTGCTGACACCAGAGCCATCCCCACCCCTGGCTCCCCATGGGAAAACCCCTGTCCTTTCCAGGGAGTGAATCTCACCACAGCTTCAGACAGAAGCTTTAATGGGCTTTAGCAGCCTTCAAGAAAAAGTGCTCGAAGGACAAAATAAATCATCTCGCTTACTGTGCTGTCATAAAATCCCCCTGCCCCTTAATATTCTTCTTGCATCACCTCCTAGTTCTGCCACTTCCCTCCTTCAATGCTCAGACTTCAACCTGAAGGAGCAGATCAGCCCAAGGCGAATAAAAAAAGACCCCCAAAGTTTCCATTCCTCAGGCCCAGGATTTGGGAGAGCAGAATTGCAACACAGCTCTGAACAACAAACTCCCCTTTCCTTATGCAATGGGGAAACCACTGGGACAGCTCTCCATGGGCAACACTTAGAGAAAACAACTTTCTCCTCCACTTTATGCTCTCTGCTGCCTTGGTGGGACAGTGATAGTTGTTTTGAACTGGCTTTGGCAAAGGTTTTAGTCTTGTAGGAGCTCCCTAACTCTGCTCTGCTGGGTCATCCCCAGGACAAATGCTTGGAAGGATCTGGCTGTTCTTACACCTCAAGTACTGCAAGGCACAGGAAAAGCTGTAGATATCCAGAGCAGTCTATGCCAGACTGTAAAAAAGACAAAAATAAGGCAGCAAAGCCACCTCTGCATCCCAGCTTTTCTTAGAGCAATAACAACACAGCTAAACTGGGTCCCAAGTGTTGGCTCATATTTCCAAACACTTACTAACTATTGCAAGGAACAAGTGCCTCGGGGCTCGGCTGTATTTATGCTTTTGCTTTTCTTTAATAAAAGCTGCATTTATAATGCATGATTAATTGTTTTGCACAAGCCTCCCTTTTATGGGAACCTGTGAAATGTAAGTGATTTTTAATACCACCTCACAGACATCACTCCTTCTTCCCACCCCCATTACCATTAATCCACTTGGAGAGAGATGTAACATTTGTCACTGCTTTATTATGAAGTGCAATGTTGCAAGTTATTTATGAGCTTGCTATTTATTGAAGTATTTGCTGGTAGTTTTAGCACTTCAACTTAGGGTGAGAATCAGCCACGTTTTCCCCACTGCCTGGCAGAGCCTTCTGCTGTTTAACCACTTCACTCCCTGCCTCTGGCTGTGCCCCCACAGCAGTCACCCAGGGAGGTGTTTTAGGGCAGCTCCAAGGGACTGGACAAGGAAGTTCATTCCCCTCTTGTTCTCTCTTGGAGGAAGGTGATGTTTGGGAAGGACCCAGAGGCAGCGGGCAGAAAAAATATTGTGATAAGAGGAGAGAGAGGACAGGAGCCAGTGCTCAGTGCTCCAGCTGTCCAGGGAGGAAGAGAAATCCTCTCCATTGAAAGGTGTGGAATGATGAGCTGCACTCAAGTGTTACACTGTGGGGTTAGACAGGCAAGCTGTGGAGACTGAACAATCTGTTACCCTGCTCCATCCAAGCCACATAAACCACACGTGGTGAACACGGGATGGGCTCACATCATCCCACAGTGAACAGAAGAAACTCGCCAGATTTCAGACTGATGAGAGACCCCAAGCCCAGGACTGAGCTCAGAGAGGGCACTTAGCTCAGAGACACAGCTCCCAGCAGCTCCTGAGCTGCAGCCACCACTCCCACAGTGACCGTGGGCAGCCAGAGGGATCCGAGCCCAAAACTCCACAGAAAGCACAATCTTGCCTTGGCTGAGCTCAGATGCTTTTACATTTGCTTTTTATCAACTGCAGCTACCTAAGCAGTCAGTTTTCAGCTCCTGAAATGTCTTGCTGGAAAGTGTTTACAGCACTTAGCACTTTGTGCTGTGATCCCTTGCTGAAATGAAAGCCCATATTTTATTGAGAGGAGCAGACACTTTGCAGGCACAGTTTTACTCCAGTCTAGCACAGCTCCCTGGCACAGGCAGGATGCAGGGATGCTCTCCTGGTCTGGGCTTTGCTGCAGGTACAGGTTTTGAAAGGTGTCAATTAGAAGGACACAGATTCTGCTCAAAAGCTTTAATAGCCACGGGCAGAAATATTTGAATGTTTCCTCTCTTTCTGTACATTTTTGTTCTGATCCTGCTGTGCCTGTGAGTTCTCCTGTTATATTTCCTGCAACACCTTTGCTGACAGAAAATACTACTCTTTCTAAACAAAGCAATTTGATTTTCATGAGAATTCCATGTTTTAAGAGAAGCCTGCTGATTGGAGGCATTTTGTAAAAAATCAAAACAAATCTGGGAACTTTGAGGTTTGGCTTCAAACTACCTTTTGGTGTGAATAATTCAGGAGGGGAGGACCCACACTCCCACTGCATTTGTCAGAGCAAAGCAGAGTCACCTGTAATTTCTGAGCACTAAACACTCTGAAATGCTGTTAATAGAGCATTTGGATATATCCAGGGTTTGTTCCAAAGAGAAAGCAAGACAGAAAACCACTTAAAGTCTTTTAACTCCCTTTTAGCACACTTGTTCCCAGCTGATCCAGCTGACTCCTGGACCCCCTCCAGAGGGTAAAATGATATAAATCCTCCACTCGGCAGCATTTTATCCTGCACCTCGCACTAGGCTGGGCTCTGCCCATGGGAAGTCGGAGTAATTTCAAAAATTCTTAGAACTGGTACAGATCTACTGAGGCCTGAGAGAAGAAAGGGGGTGTTTGACTGAGCTGGAGCTCAGGAAAGGGAGTTCTCCAGGATGAAAGCAAGGAGCAGCTTCTGTGCAGCACCGTGGCTGTCAGCCCTGCCCTGCTCTTCCACCCCTTCTCCTTCACTCCGTGCCTCAGTTTCCCTCTCTGCAAACCCTCCAAAGCATCATTTCAGCATCACAAGCATCCCGCAGGTGTGGCTGAGCTCCAGAGTGGGAGCAGAAGCTCCAGGGGCTCTCTCCCCGTCCCTCCTGCGAGCCCAAGGAGGGAGGCAGGGCAGGATGCAGCACCTCGGAGCTTCTCTCCACTGAGCTGTGGGGTGGAAATGGGGTGAGCAGCTCTGCCGAGAACCAGCGGTGTAATAAACCCGCCCTAATGACTGCAGAGGAACCGGGTCTGACCTCATTTAAATGCAAATTGCGGTGCCTTCCTCCTCCTCTTTCGGGGCAGGTGAGCTGAGCACAACGTGCGGATAACAGCGGCACATTTGCATTCCACCGCGGCTGGCCGGAACTTCTCTCTCAGCCTTGTTCAGGGGCTTAGGCTGTGTTTAAAACACAAACTCCCTTCTGAACGGAAAGCAGCTCCATTCGGCTGCCACCTGGTAAGGAATCACCGGAGCCTCGGGAAAGTTCCAGCCAGCAGAGTTTGACTCCTTGTTCTCTGGCATCAGCGGGCTCTATGGGCATGGAAACCAGGCTCTGGTGCCGAGGAATCCAGCTGTCCCTGCTGTTCCCTCCTCACCTGAAGTCAGGCAGTCCTACTTTCGGTGGATTGGGTGCCTGTGAGTTGAAAGGACCTTAGAAGTTAGAGACTGGGAGAAAAAAAAGATAAAATAGAAGTCAACAGCAGATGTTCTTCCATCTCAAGATGGTTTTCCCTGTAGAAGCAGATCTCAAGTATCCCCAAAGTTGCATGCCAGTTTATTTTTCTTTCCAAAGTTAGAGGTGAAATAACTAATTCAGCGGGAGCTTAGCTGGATCTGCCCACACAAATAACTGTGTTCTCCAAGGTTTTGCAGCTCTGTGTTCCTAGAGGCAAAATCCACATCCTCCATAAATCTACACAGCTCCCTTGTCCATCGCCTTTCCCAATTGTTTGGCAGCTACTCCAGCACCTTCTGAGGACCAGTTACCTTGTACCAGATTCCCCCAGCCTGCTCCTATCTCAAGCACTCTGCAGTTGGAGGAAGTTTGGATGAACTTCCAAATTTGAGGCTTTCTGCTCCTCCACAGTCTGGCATTAATCTTGCAGGCATTAATCTTGCACAGTGACCCACAGCTTTCAGGGGAAGCAAGTAAAGAAGAAGTGAGTTGGGTTTTTAAAGGAAAAAAAAAATAACATCATATTTTTATGCAAATGGCTTTCAGCTCTAAGTAGGGGCAAGAGAGAAAATGGGGGAAGAAATCCATTTAAAAAAATATCTTTCTGCTTCTATTATTTTCTCCTTTATGTTTTCACTGTGGCTTTAGTGGCTCTTTAAAGATGTACTACAAAGCTTTTAATAAAAGCCAGAATGAAAGGCAGAATCCTCTTTAAGATCCTAAATCAGTCTTGCAGTACGTGTCTAGACTCACACGTCCCTAATACATTAACTTTTTAGAAAAGTGAGATATTGTAACACCCCCTAATCCCTTCAGCTCCCACTAAACTCCCTGTCAAGGAGGGCTCTGTGTTCCTGTTTAGATGGGAAGCAGCAACATTAACAATGACCCCTTCCAGAGAACATTTAATAGGCAAGTAGATCACTGCAAGTACTTTTTCCTTGTGCCTCTCATTTATCTGGAGTCCTTTCCACCACTCTGTGAGCACTGAAGGAAGGATTGCTTTGAACTCACTGAGCAAAACATGCAGGAGTTTGGTCCTAGCGCTGATGTGGCCTTGATTCCACCAAATTCAGGTTGCAACAACAGCCATTCCACCCTCAGCAAGCAGCAGCAATTTCCTCTGGTCACACCTCTGCAGGTTCTCTTGCCCAGGAATTCAATTTTCAGTGCTGCTGACTTTCCAAACTGTGAGTCTTTGGCAGCTTTTATCAGCAACATGTTCTGCTGTAATTTGCAGTTTGGAGACTTAGAAAGGTTTTTAGTTTGCTTCCAGGCCTAAGTGTAGCATCTACAAATTGTCTCTTGAGAAAAGGTAACAATCAGTGTCTAAAGGAGTGTGGATTTGATTTTTTTTTTCTTGAAAAGACTCAACATTCTCAGTTCCAAGCAGGAGCTGCACTGATTTGTTTCCAGTGGAGATGCCAACCTGCTGATTCTTCTGCTGGGGAATGCCAAGGGCAAAACAACAGGTCACTGAGAAATCACGGGGTTTGTCTGGAGCTACAGAGAGAAACCAGCTGTGAACTCGGATCCCCTGAGATCCCAGCTCTGTTCCTGGTCTCCTCAATTCCCACACAACCACAGGCAAATCACTTCATCTCACAAAATTCAGTTACCCAGCTGTGAAGGGAGGATAAGAAGAGCTTTGTTCCTCCAGTCCCTTGTTTGACGTTGCTGTGCAGACTGCAACCCCTGTGAGGCACAAACTCTTGCTCTTCCCTTGTACATACAACTGCCTGATTTTTTTTTTCTAAGCAACAACTGAATGAATCCATGATCCCAAAGACTCAAGAGAGGTACCTGAAAGTACAACAGAGTGTATTGCTCTCCTGCATTGCCTGCAGCCTTTGGATGTAGGCTCAACTTTTGAGCAATTGCCCCAGCAGCCACAAACCTCAGGAGCCCCAGGCAGGCTGCAGGTAAATTTAGATCCTCTCTTCCATGCCTCAGCTGGGATTTCCAGGGATTGATTTCTCTCCCTGGTGCAGCCAGGCTGCTCAGAGGGATCCCTTGTTCCCCTGGTTGGTTATTACCCTCCTGCAGGGAGAAAGGGCCCTGTTTGTACTGCGAGCACCAGAGGAGCTGCCCTGAGCAGAGCAGAGAGTGCCAGGAACCACAGGAAACCATCCCTGGTGCTGATAAACCTCTCTGCAGAGCCAGGGGCAGGCCAGGACGAGCAGAAATCCTGACCCAGCTCCTTTGGGGTGCTTTGTGCCAAGGACAGCTGTCCCTTTTGCCCAGGGTCACGCGAGCCAGGGGGAGCTCTCTCAGACGTGTGACTCCCATCCCCTGCACCATCACTTTCTGGAGGACTCAAATCATCAAAACCCAAGACTCAGCCCTTGCCAGATCAAAAAAAAAAAGCTCAATGAAACTGAAACATCCTTGCCCTGGGGCCACTTGATGCTTGCTTAACTGCATCACTCCATTAAGGATGATACAATTTAAGGCTGAATGTCTGGTTTGCATTAAGATTGATGGCAGCTGGTTAACCATATTCCTTGGATATTAACAGCACAGCTTTATCCTGGTGATTTCTCATTGCTCCTAACAAGGTGAAGGATTTTGGACTCAGCCAGCAGGAAACCAAGTTTGAGCATTACCAGCAGTTAAAGAGTCAAAAAGAAGCAAAGATAACTCTGCATCAGTAGCCAGACACCCATTAGATGCAATGATTTCCAGGATCCCATGCACACTTTACCCAGGTTCCAACCTCAGCTGTGAAACAACATTTCAAAGACAATTAAAACATCATAAGCAGTCATGTGTGAACATTCCTGAATGCAGCTACTAAATAAGAAACAATGACAGATCAGCAAAGGAAGGAATCATAGTTTAATCTAATCTTTAATGGGTATTTATTAACTAAATTATTATCCCAATTTAGAATGAGCCACTTGTTGCAGTCTGAGCTGTATCACAGCTTTTGCCATATTGGATCCAAGGCTCAGCATTCAACAGGTTCATGGGCAGTGAAAATGAGATTTGTGTGCAGAGTGAACATGCCTGACCCTGCTGGAACTATATTATCTGGACAGAGGCCACTGGCACAGATTGGGAAATGGGGCAGCAAACCAAGGAGTTGTAGTTAAAAATGGGGGTAATAAAAGAGCACAGAAGAAGTGAAAAAAAAAAAAAAATTAATCTGGCTCCATGATTGCTGCAGAATACAGAGAAATATTTAGAAAAGAACTCCCTAGAGGAAGGGGAATGGTTGTGTCTGAGAGAAGACCAGGAGAACCAAGGTCTGGTGGGCTGCTAGCAAGAGGTTTGAGTTGCTCAGGCTGAGAAGGCAGAGTGGGGCAGGAACTTGTGGGTGCAGTTTGGGCACATTCCCTGTGAGAAATGGTGGGAAATGTTTCCTGTCAAGCACTGCTGCTGTTCCCTGCAGCCATTAAACCAGGGTTGAACACCCTGGTGAAAGGAGACCAGCCCAGCACCCCCCCCAGGGGGACACAACACCAGGGAAGCCTCTCCTGCCTCCCAAATTCCCAGCTGGAAGAGCTACAAGCCCACATTAAACAGCAGCAGACAAACCTCTGACCACACTTTCACAGCCCATGAGACAACCAGGCTGGCCTGTGTCTCCAGAACTACAAGCCCGAGCTGCTGCTCAGTGTTTCAGCTGATCAGCTTCAGTTTATCTGCACAAAGCCCCAGCAGAGGAGCTCAGGGGCTGGGGCAGGGCTGCCCAGCTCTGGGTCCTGCTCTCCAACCGTGGCCACGAGCACAGGCCTGGCAGAGGATAAATGGCAGTGCTTAACTTTGCATTAGAGAGAATAGAATAGAAAAAGGGTCTGCTCTTACATCCAAAGCCTGCAGGGATAGGGCAGGAATTTAACTGAAGAGAAAGAGCAGTGTTCACCCACCTTTCATACTCCTCTAATATGCTCTGTCTTTCCAGACAACTAATTCTGTTCTCTCAGGGATAAGCCAACATCTTGCTGGGCTATTTTTAATCCTCCTCAGCTACCCAGGTGGACAACTGTATTTGTGGAGAGCTCCCCAGGCGGGCTCAAACACACTCAATTACTGAATCCTCAGGTCTTGGACTCCAGCTCCTGCTTCTCCAGAGGAAAATGTGTCAGTGCCTCCTCGGGGCCTCTGGCCTGACACACATCCCTCCTTACTGGAGCTCACTAAATTAACCACCAGTCCCTACCTCTCCCTTTTATTGTTTCTTTGGCTTTAAGGGTGTGTGAGCTAAGGGTTTATCAAAGCAGATCATCCACAGCTGGCTCCGTGCTGCAGCAGAACGCTCCCTAATGGCCCAGCTGGAATTCAGCTTTTGCTCTCACACCTGCCCAGGTGTCTCTGCAGGGACTCGGTGCCTTTGTGGCATTGCCTTGCCATTGTCCCCAGGTCTGAGATGGGGGCTCAGTCCTGTCCTCTGTGGATGGAACAAAGGCATTCATTTGCATGAGTAACCACCCACCGTGCCAGGCCAAATATTGTCCCTGTTTTCATCAGAAGATTAATTAGTGCTTGAAAAGAAGAGATTAAAGCGAGTTGTCTTCACTGCCCAGATGGAGGAGGAAGAAAATTGCTTTTCCTATGTCTTCAGCAGTGGAGTCACCCCCTCCATAGCCAGTGCTGTACCAGTAACTCATGGTGCTTGGACACAAACAGGACACCCTGGGATAACAAACTGTCCCAGATGGTTTGTGTCTGCAGTATATCTCATGTCATACCTCAATGGGTTGTCTTCCACTCAGATTTATCTCCCCAAAACAAAATGGCTAAAAGGTAATATTTTGGGGCATTTTTTTTCAAGAAAAGAAAAGAAAAGAAAAGAGAAAAGAAAAGAAAAGAAAAGAAAAGAAAAGAAAAGAAAAGAAAAGAAAAGAA
>VZUI01034039.1:0-19006 GCA_013401135.1 Cettia cetti
TGTGAAAGGAATCTTGATGGACACTTTCTAAGACCAGTGGAGTTGAAGAGGTTGAACCTCAGTCTTCCAATCTGGTCTCCTTTTTAGAAATCTATATAAGTTGTAGAAAAAAATTAAACTTCCTCTTTTCCTGCTTCGATTCCATGGTTATCACTGCGTCTCCCTCGGGACAGCATTGCACAACAGTGAGTGGTAACTGCTTAAGTTGAGATCCCAAAGGCAGTAGAAATAGAATTGTGGAGCCTCATATTGGATGTATGGTAATGGAGAAAAGAAGCCCAGATTGATATCCTTATTTCCCTGAAGCCAGTACAGTTTTGTGGTACATGCCAGCAATTCCCTGTAGGATACAGATGAGTATTGCATGTGCAGTGTAGCCTTTGCCTTGGAATAATAATATTATATAATTATTTTGGGGACACCATTTAATTTTCTTAGGAATTTACAATGAAAAACAATCTAAATGGTTTGTAAACTATTAAAGGGAGTTGAGCTGAAAAGATAATATGAATTACAATGTTAGGGATTCTGAAACAAAAGTTTCATTAATTTCTTATTAAAGAAGTTATCAGCAACCTCCTAAATTACTCTGACCTCTAAGTCAGAGTATATTTATATGTGTAGAGGTTTAGTCTCTTCTTTCTGGCAACTGCTGTTTCTGATTTGCTGTTTCTGGGGGAAAGGATTGCATTTTAAGTTTCTAAACAACTGGAAACTGTAAAATGGCAATGCAATTTATACTCTTCTATTTCTGTTCATATTTCTTTTTATGAATATAATTTATTCAAAATATTTTTTACACCTCTAATAGAAATTTTTACATAGTCAATACAGAGAATTACTGCAGAAATGTGATTAATTGAAGTCATGATTCTGTACTACTAATTCAATTATGAATAATTGTTAATGAAGCAACATATGTAAGAATTAAGTTCAGAACATAATGAGAAAAAAATCAGTGCTTTTGAATCAAATCATTGCACAGTGATGTCCTGCCAGACCCTATGTTGGTATTTGAAGGAACCAGCTCTGGAACTAGATAGCTGGAGCAACCAGGTATTTTACTCCAAACACAAGCACTGAAATAAAGAGACAAGACAGCAGGGTGGCCCTGTTTTGTCAAAAGGCAGCCAAAAAGAGGCAGAAAAAAGATCAGCAAACATTGCCACAGCAAATATAGTTACACGGCCTTGAGAAAAATTTCAGAAGAAAAACTTGATATTAGGGGCAAATGTGTAATCTTGAACAAACAGACTGCTCCTTTACTTCTTGTTTGTGGAAAACATTTACATGCAGTCATTCCTACATTCCAGTCTTTTTTACAAAGAAGCACCTATTTTTTTATCATCTTTTCCTTTCCATAAAAAACAAAATAAAACAGAACAAAAATTACAGAAAATCTTTAATTCTTTTTTTAACCTTTTAACTCTTAATTATTTTTTTTTTGGTGTTGCAAAGCCTGCTTTTAGGGAGATGTCATCAGAGATGCTTTCATAGTATCGTGGGATGATTTGTTAAAATTGCCATGTTTCTTAATACTACAATGGTTGTCCATTTTTTGTATGTTATTCTCTCACCATTTAGACTATATTGAAAGGAAAATTAGGTAGGGACAGTCCATTTTATAGATCTCTGCACAGCCTTAGGACACATTCGTTACAACAGTAGAATTAATTTTCATATAAGTAATAATAGTACCTACTCCTCTTTATTCCAGACAATATTTTGACTTCACCAAAAGATTACTAAAATGGCCTTATGCAGAATCAAAGAAAATAACTACAAGCAATCAGGTCTCTGCAAAATGATTCCAATTATGTTGCAGTTGGTTTCATTCCACAAAAACACATTTCATCTTGATCTGGTAGAACTCTTGACCATTCCATTACCTTGCATTAGTCTGGCTTAGCTTTGGTTAATATTTTGCAACAGTGTTTAATGGCCAAGTAAATGCACTGCTTTCATTTCTGCATGAGAAGTATATAAATAAATAAGTTATATAATAAAATAATAATTTATAACTTATTTAAGCAAATGTCTGAAGCAAAGCATATCAGTAGTGTCATTGCTGATGAGGAGCCCACAGAATGTCACAGTTACCTGTATCTTAGTCATTGCAAAATGTTTTCTAATATTTGGAAATCTAATTCTGTTGAAGATTTGGGATAATTTTGCTTTTATTCTATATATCCACTGTTCACTACCACATTTTGTTAAGGTAAACTATTATATACAGGAATAATTGAATCCCACCTCTTATTATCTTCAACTGTCCTATTTTCCAGACTCGTCAATTGTCATATTTTCCAGACTCCTTCTTTTGTTGAGCTGTTCTTTGGTTGACTTAGCTCAGATTTGTCTCTTGTGCTAGTACTTGGGTCACAGGACAGTTGGGGTGGATAAAGGTGAGAAACTACTGCTGTCCTGCTGACAGAATTCCTGTAATACAGCCCAGACTCTTTGCTTCTCCAATGTATCACTTTACTGCATATGATTTCATTTGTAGTCCATTCTTTCCCCTCAAATCCTTTTGTGCCCAGTCAATATTAGTTACCCATGAACACCTGATTTAAGAAATCAAGAAGTGAGAAAATCCCAGTAGAGACAAACCTGTCAGCCAGGATGAAACCAGTAATGGCAGGTGTGCCTGGTGCCTCACAAATCTCCTTGGCCTTTAACATGGAGCCTGCATCTGCTAAGCCTCTTTCTGAAGCAAATCCCAAAATGATCCTGAAGTACTTTTAAATGATTAATATAAAATGTTCTCTGAAAGAAAGTGAATGTGCATGTACCTGCGCATACATTTTAGCAGGGAATAACAATAAGATGCTGGAAAAAGAGAAGGCATTCATTGGCAGCACAGCATACACAAATTGCCATTTTCCCCAGACTTGCAAAACTCTTTTATTCAAACAGAATTGAAGGCTTTAACAGAATAAAAGTGAATTTAAATTGCAGGAGCCAGCTAGAAGTGGCTTACATGTAAATGAGAACCTAAGCAATGGAAAGATTTCCCACCCTCACTGCCTAGGTCAGAGTTTATTCCTCCTTTTGTACTTAGTTTTCAAATGAATATTGCAGCACATTTGGAAGAAGGATTTTTCATCAGTCTCTTTCTCTTTCAATATAAATCACATTTCTTCTTTTGTGCCTATACAACAGACAGGTAGGATTTACCCTGGGAAAGCAAGGCAATGCACACTTAGGGAGAGACCTTGCAAAGTGGGAACAGCTTAGAGGAACACAGCTCCAAGATAACAGGAAATAGAGTTATCACACTCAGGTGTAGATTCTACTGGTTAGAAATACCCATTCAAAAGCAATCCTGTGTGCTAACACATAGCCTAGCACTCTGAAGCAGTGTAGGCAGCACACTGTAGATTGATCTGTGCATATTGTAGCTGGCATCTCTTGGATTTGCTGTGAAAGGCAGCCAGGAGGAAGGAAACTGTGACTTGTTTAGCCCTGGTAAGGGGAACAAACATTTCTGATCACACCATAGCAGTGGCCTTGTGTTGTTAACCCTTTTTTCACCTATGTTACTTCATTCATAGCTGAATTTATGGAGTTCAGTTCCTCTACTGACATGTTATAAAACCAGAGGAGATAAGTTTGTGACTTTGTGGAAAGGAGCACAGGACTGACTACCTGTAGGAAAGAACAAGGAGTTGTGGGCATAGCTTGTAGCTGGAACACAATGAAGAAAAATATATTGCTTTAAAAAGGTTAAAAAAAAAGTCTTCCTGCTTCATGAATTCAGACCATCAGGTCTTGGTGTAGTATGTGAGAATATGTGTGTTTTACAGTACACTTGAGAGTGGTTCTATGGGATCAGACCAAAAATTTTCCCGCCAGAAACAGGCCCCTAATAAGAGGTTTGATACACAGCAGGTTGGCAAGGTAAAAAATAGAGACCATACTAATTTGACACTGAAAATCAAGTAATTTTTCTTATGTATGTTAATACAGCAGTCACTGGCTTCCACCTTCAATCAAATCCTCAATTTTGGTCCCTAAAGGGGATATCATGGGATATTACATAAATACTCCATATCCCCTTTTTCAGGTTATTGAACCTGTAGGATCATAAATTTATATGGTGCTGTGATTTATATTGCACATGTGAAAGAAAACTGGCACCACACATACTAATGCATGCACAGACACATGCCATCCACTGAACCTCTGCAGTGGAAAAGTGGAAAAGAGATACCATCTCTCTATAAAGAAAAAGATATTTGCTTATTACCTTTCTCCTTAAAGTGAATCTTTACTAGCTTGTGTTTGCTCAGCATGGACAGTTTTCATAAGCAGTTCTGTAGGAAATAGTGTCAGCAGGAGGCTAACTGGCTTGCTTTGCCCTCTGTCTCTGCAACAAATGGACCCTCCAGGATGTTTCCAGAGCTGAGATTATCATAGACTATGAACAAGGGATAGCTGCTTTTTTGCTGCCTCTTTGGTTGCTGCACTTATTGAAAACAAAAAACTGTGAGAGTGCAATCAGAATTTAAGACCAAAATTTCCTTTTTTTAATGAAATTATTTCATTTTCTCATTTTTAGGAATCAAATCTCAGCCATGACATATTAATTAGGATGCTCCAACTCTTCTAATGTTTTAACCATGACTAAAGAGGCAAAATGCAGAAGATCTTTAACAATTCAATTTTTTGTCTGATTTGTCGGAATGACTTTACTCCTCCATCCTTTCCTCTGTCCTCCTGTTCTATCTGCTTGGTTAAATTTTTAGGTGTACGTGGCAGCTGGGGGCTTAATTTCCCACATCACTGAGAGCTTCACAGCACTCTCACCAGCACAACCACAGGACCACTTGTGTCTTCCTCACCCTCCACCCTCACCATGGCAAAGAAATACCCTTGAAGCAGGGTGACTGGTGGCAGAGTAGAATTTACCCCAGTGTGCACTTCAGCCATTTCATGGAATTGAGCAGCCACCCTCAACACTCACATCCTGACCAAATTCATGCTGTCTGCTATAACTCCTGTGGGATCACTTGGTTTGCTAACACCACCGGTTCCTAAGCATCCCTCATGCTGGAATTGGAGGATGCTCAGAACATGCCAGAGTGAAAAAAGCAGTTATTTCAATGTAAAATGATAAATGTAAACACTAATGTAAATTGATACAGGGCTCAAAGTTCAGAGGAAAGAGTCTAAAATAAATCATGGCCTGGGGAAATAATATATCAAGGAAGTATTAAAATTTTAAATTTTCAAATGTATTTAAGGATTCCAGCTCAGTATTTCCATTCTTCTCTTATGCTTCTACTGCATGTAGCTTATGAAATAGCTGGTCAGGGAATTAATTTTTTTTCCTTCCCTGACTCTTCTTGGTCTGTTCCTGCTGCAATGCCTGAATTTGCCTTAGCTGCTTTTATTTAGGTTGGCAAGTTAGAAACAGATCAGAGTATTAGATATTTAGAAAACTTGAGGAGTGCCGAGACAAAAAAAGTGTTCTGGTCTCTTCCTACAAAGCCTCACCACAAAATGTAGCTACTTATAAGAGCATTCATTCATGGGTTCCAGCAGTTTCCAAAGTTCGAGAGGGCAAACAACCATGTGGAATGTCACATTGCTTGGCTTCCTACTATTCTGTGGCTGTAGCTCTGTTATGGTGTTCTTTTGCAGATCCCATCTGTGAGGACGACCTGCACAGCCCACATAGGACTATGGGTTGTTCTTTTAGGGACAAGTGCTATCACAAATGTATGGAGTTTCTCTTTTGTGACAACAAGACATAAATCCTCATGCAAAACTGAGTCTTTTGAGAGTCTGGGAAGAAAAGCAGGGGATGTGTATGTGTGCCTATGTGTTTGCTGTGTATGTGTGTTTGTATATATTTTTTTAATTTACTGTCCTTCTTTCCACTTTATAAAGCGTGGGAATTGGATTTGGTTTCTTTTCACCACAGGAGGAAGGTGGCACAGAGCCACTTTCCAGCCTGCCCTACATTTTTCTGTGTTATCCTGCGGGCGAGCTCCTGCAACTGTGTTTCTCACCCCCAGGCACTGTCCTTCACAGCTCTTCAGTCAGCCCTCAGCCCAATGCCATCCAGTCACCTCTTCCCTCTCAAAATGTGTTTGATTGCCAATCCCTCTCCACCGACTTTTTTTTTTCAGTCAGGCTTCTCTCATTCTTCAACATATGCTTCATAACTTTCCCAGCTGTTGTTTTTCTTACTCTTTTTCAGACATTTTCTCTGTCTTCTTGGATTCCCTGTGCAGCCCGACACAGGATTCTCATTTGTGTATGTCATCCTGCTGTCATTCATATAAGCTACAACTGCCTTCCCAAATATAAATGGTAATAAATGGTACTAACTGAATTAAGTTGCTGCCTGCAAGCAAATTAAAACATTTCAAGACAGAGCTTCTTTTTGTCTTCTTTGTCCAACATTTAATTTGCACATCTGTTACTCTTCAAAATGAGTATTCTGCTTATGCTATGCTGCTTTTCCCTACTATACTGAATTCTGCTACCTCTTCAGATCAGCTCCGTAATGAAATATGAATTATTTGTTTATGCAGCATACTTCTAAGTTATTCATTGGTCCACGCAATGCTTGAACCACAATGTCAATCTGCATTACTGTAAGCATCTCCCAATACAGAATCACCAGCTCCTAACCAAACCCAAAGACTTGTAAAAATCATTATGGTGTTAGTGCTGGCTGCACTTCAGCTGTAATCTCTCATGGTAAACATACATGAGGCTGAGTTATTGCCACAGTTCACCTGTGACTACAAATCAGTCTCAACAGATGTTTATTCCCTCGTATTCTATTAAGCATCTGAGACTATGCTTGAAATATATTAGAACAACCAGCACTTGAGATGTATTCTTTTATAGCAACAGAATCTGATGGTGATAATATCCTTGTAATTACAACACTTTGAGCATTCTCAGAAGGACATACTTGGGTTTTATCATGATCCTTTAAAATATTTATAGCTGTTGGTCTACCTCTATGTCAGAATATTTCCTTTTCCTTTAGCCCCACTACACTGTCCTACAGAATGGTAAGTATCTGGCCTTTGAGATTCCCTGGGTAATAAAAGATGGTTTATGGCTAGCGATTGTATGTTGTAAACAAAGCAGCAGGTTTTCTCTGTCTGACTCAATTTTTGGAGCTATGCGACAGCTTCTAAGGCACAGACAGAAATTAACTACAATCTTACTGAAAAAAACTATGAAAAACATTCTGCCCCCTACCCCAAGCCCTATTTGCAGAGGATTGTGATTGGAGTCCTTCTGGCTCTCTACACAAAAATACATTTTACTCTGGCTTGAAAGAAACAATTTTGCTTAGAAGATTAATGAACACCTTCTGCTGAATTACTTGTTCACCCAGAGCTCCATCTCCTTGGTGTATAAGCAGCATGTATTAGAAGACAGTGGCAGACACAGGAACAGCTATGGAAGTTACTGGAGGCTTTCCTCAATCCAACAGCTGAGAAGACCCTCTTACCTAACTTCTTTAAAAGCTTCAGATTCACACAGGTGGATCAGAGGAGTGCTTAGATTTGGTGAGGGCTTAGAATTGGTGAGAGTGAGGAAATGAAAAAGTTTGAGAAAGAGTATTTGTATTCCAGCTCATGAAACATTGTTTTTTACATGAAATCCTTCAGGTCTCATCAAAACTGTGTATATGCATTTGTTTGTTTTACAAACTGAATTTTTTTACCATGCAAATTATTTAATCAAAAAAAATTCATTACATGATCAGTTTGACATCCTAATCTGTCTTTATTGCTGCACAAATTTGCATTCAAAATAAGGTGTTCTGTAAGCAGTGGTGTAAATAAAGTCTTTATGGGTTTCAGGTGGGTTCACACCTTGAGTTCTGATCAAAGTGAAAAATGTCCTTCCCCTGTACTTGTGTACAGTAATATAGCTCAACAGTTTTTTTCTCCCTCACAATGGAACTTATCTGAGCTCTTTCTTTTCTATTCATCTGCTCATTTTCATTTTTTCAGCATTGAATAAGTGAAAATGAAGGTATTGAATATGTGATTAACTTTAATTAACAGATCCAAAATATACTGTCCAGGACCTAGAGAGAAAGTGATGACATCATCTCTAAGAAATCTGCCTGAACAACGGAGAGAAACCAAACCCATGCAGAACATGCTAAATTAGTGTAACTCTGGAACCATGATAGATCTCAGCTAGTGATTTGGCAATAAGAATTATCATTCCCTTGTTTTGGTGTTGTTTTTTTTTTTCCTGTAATCAAAGAGGTTTTGGTCAAAGCAATCATCATTATATTTTTTTTAACTACGTGGAAACAAAAATGAAATTCTTGCCAGTGAGCTTTGCAGATGTCACAAGCCCCTTGAAACAATAATTGGGGAGCAGGACATGTTTAGCTCTGCACAAGAGCGTGAATAACATGCTAGACTGTGCCCACATTATGGATGGGAATTTATGACACATTTCCTAGTGGCATTTGTATTTTAGGAAACGAACTTGAAAGCAAATTTGAGCTGAACATGAGCTTAAAATGGGATAGAGTAGTTAAGAACAGAGTGTCAATCTTGTGTCTAAAAGGAGGAAACTACTGAATTGATGAGATAGGGTTATCACTCGATGATTTATTAGTAAATTTTTTTTTCAGTTCATCTACCTTCACCTTAGCAACAACTGTTCCTAAGTTGATAGGAACTTCCTAAAGTTTCAAGTTCCTAAAATGATAGGAACATTCCAGAAAAGAAAGACGAAGAGTATTTTGAACCTGAAAAGTCTTCCTAATTCTGCGAGTAAATAGGTTAAAACTATTTAAACTTTGTCATCTTAAATGTATTGTGATACATTAAGCTAGTGGACTGCTTTTCAGTGCATTATCTTTGCTGTGCTGCCTGCTCAGAGCTGTGTTCTTTACCTTGTGGACATCACAAATTTGCTTTTTCCTTGGGGAAAAGGGTGTTAGCTTTTTTACTTTCCCCATGGTTAGAGGTGAACACTCTCTGCTGCAGAGTGACTAATGCACTATCTCCTTGTTGCCTGTCAGTGACTTACCCTACAGTGCCACCTCCCCAGTGAACTCAAAAATAGGTTAGATGTGACATGGTCAGGACACAAAAGTACAAACATGGGAAGCTGTCATATTTTTGTAGTATATTTAAACTAACACTATCTAGCAGCTGGAAGCTGAAAACATTGAAAGTGGAAATTAAAATATAGTTTGCTAGAGTTGCCAGGTCTATCTGTTGTGTTCTGGTGGCTGAAATTATGGCTAAAATGTTTCTAGAAGCTCACATGGAAATTCTATCTTTAATACAGGGATGACCTTAGAAACATCTTGGATCTGGTTTGTCCAAACAGTCATATTACACAAATAATAATATTTCTTGTTAAAAATCAATATATTTATAAGCACAGATAGTTTAAAGGTTTCTCTGCCTCTATAACATGTGATGCCTACAGTAGCCATACTCCTAGGTGCATAAAAGGTAAGGAAGTCTGGACTGAAAATCAATTTATGGACTATAGCTATTCTGATTTTAACTGACCCTTTAAAATTATTATTTCTTTATAAACAACCCCTCATAAATTAGGATTTGACCATAAAGAAAGAGAAAACACAGCCAGTGGCAAATGAGATTAAAGTAAGGAAGGGCAGGCTGAAGGGTGAGCTCTTATTCTTGCATGTCAACACCACAGCTAATTCCATTAGCATTCAGCTGAAATGTGAGCTTGTGAACATCTTGCCATCACTGATGACACACCTGCAGAAGGGCTGCCCAAGATACATGAATGTCAGAAGTGTGCAATGCCTGTTTGAACTTTTTTGTAAAATTTGTGTTTTTTCTGGTCAATAACCTGCTTCCATGCTGCTTAATAGGACACTGCACTCACCATTTCCTTCTCCTTAACAGATTTGCCTCTTGTTGATGCTTTAAGACAGCAAAAAAAGTAGGACATCTATTTACTTACAGCCAAATCCTGTCCCAAATCCCTGTTGCACCTGGAGTGCCACAAAAGCCTACAGAAAAAAATTCATCTGAATCCACAGAAGAGATGAGGTTCAGTGGCTGAACTGAGGTAAAATTTGCACATGATTTTTAATGCCACTGAGGAGTCTTAGGAAAGTACACCCTATGCTATTTGCCTCAGCTTTTCTTCTTTGAAGGTTAAGATTGTATTTTCAGAAATATGCAGGTTTGCTTTGGTTTTTGCACACACAGACATACACACACACATACAAATGGATGGATATTAAAGGTCTTTTTGAAAACATGAGCCAAAATCTGACAGGAATTATTATTCTGTCAAAATTTCATTGCAGGAGCCTTAGACACCAGCACACTCAGCTTTCCAGAAGCAGGACCTGATGTAAGAGGTTGATCACAAAGATTCACTTTGCTGAGGGATCAGAAACCCAAAGTAGGCTCTATTTAATAACTAAATCCCTTAAAGCAACCAGCAGAGCCACAGTGCTTCAGTCCTCTAAAGCTGATGCTTCCTATTAATTCCAGATACCTGTGCATTCATCTTTCTTTTCAGGCCAATTGCTAACAGAAGAGCTTTGTGGTTGAAAGAAAGGCAAACTTGCAGTTCAGAAAGACAGGAGATAAACTGCTGGCCTCTTTGTAGTTAATAGGACTTTTATTACTGCCCTCAGTTCAGGATTTCACCAAACATGTTTGATTATGCAAAGTAACACTTCTGTATCATTTTCTGTACATTTATTCACATGCATATGAAAATCAGAAACACTTCTGAACTCTGCTTTTCACATGGCAATGAAAGGTTTTCCCAGAAAACAAATAACATGAAAAATTGCAGGCATACGTATATTGTTCTTTAATAATTTCTATGATGTAAATTCAAAGCTCCAATCTATTGACCTAAGGATAAGACTTTTTCATCAGAAACTTTAGACCATGGAGAGACAAAATCCTTCCTGGAAATCATCAGAACTGATGGCACTTAAAACCTGAATCTGAATTTTTTTCTTTCATATGTTTTGATAAAGATTCAACCGAACACATGGCAACCCTACAGCTGATTCTCCATCTCACCATGAAGGCAGGGAAAATGGTATGGAATAACTTACAAAGACAAGGACAATGTGAACATGATATTCCTGGTCTAGCCCCTTTTCTCTGTACCACTTCAAATAGGTAGTGAAAGCAGACTAATCACATTTATATTTAAGGGCATTATTTTATAATAATGGCTGGAAGATATCTTTGTTCATACCACTCTGTAAAGAAATGGCCTGAACAGAAAACATGCTTTGTGTGGATGTCCCATTTATCAGACTAAACACAGAGCAACAGGAGTGTGTAGAAATCACAATGCAGTGTGTGGAAATAGAGCAGAGGCTGTAATTCCCAAAATGGTTCAAAAAAACCCAAACAAACAAGCAATCTGTTAGAAAGTCTGAAGATAGAATAATTATTGTCACTTTCTTCTGCACCAGGAGAGCTACAAGAATCTCCATATGTTTTGAAATGCTTTCTGTCAACCTGTTTGGCTGGTCCATGATACAGCTGAAGTAATTGTATGATAGAGATTAATGTAAATCAAAAGCAAAAAGAAAAAAAGCTTTTGTTAAGCAAAAAGAAATTATCTGGCTAAAATTTGGAAATATTTCTTCAAAAGAACCCGGACATGAGTTACTTACATGACACACTGATGTAGCCTTATCTCTCAATGGTCCCATGTCCTAAGAATGAGGACTGACAGGTGATCAGGTGAGATGGAAGTTATAGTGCAATGAAGATATGGTTACAAAATCTTTTTGCTGAAAATGGCCTTGCTGCCATGTGTATGTGTGTGTATGTCTGTGTCCATTACGAGTTGAGTGCGAGTGTGTGTAAAAAGATAAGGACACTATCTACATTTACCTACTCTGATCCCAGTTGGCTGCAAAAAGCAGAAGAATCTTCCTGCCACAGTGGTCGCGATTTTCCAGTACTCCCGGAAACCCATCTGTCAGAGCCCGTTTGATTCCTGGATCATCAGCCTTGAAGTTTTTGAACATATCCAGATTTAACTGGCGGTATTGGAAGTACTGAGCCAGCAGTCTGAAGGCCTCAGTTTGGTGAAACTTTCTGGCGCGGAGAAATCTCAAGATGAAGGCATCATCTGTACGTAAAAACCCAATGTCAGGCCTCGTGATGATCATGTCCCTGACTTGCTGGATATCCTGGTGCAAAATGTCTGGGTTTTCATTCAGTTCCAGGCGGGCTTTCTCTATAGTCTCTGGACTAAGCCCAGCTTGTAAATGGGTCATCTCTGCAAAAACCTCTTTTCCAAATCCTTAACTTCGGATATTTTAGTAGAAGTGTTGATCCCATTCAACTGATGGTCTGCTGTGAGCCTGAGCCATTCAGATGCTTTTTGCTATCAAGATGATATTTAATAAGTAAAAGCAAAGGGCTTTTCTTATTCTTGCAGGGTAACAGGCAGTTCACATATACTATAATCCATCCAAAGGAAAGTGTTTATTCCACCACTTACTAAAAGAAAAAGAAAATATATAAAAGAAAGATTAAATGTGTATATAAAGCTTGTAGGAATGCATTTCTGAATTTATTTAGCCATAAAATTTCTTTGTGTAGGAGGATAACAGTCACATAATTTCGGAATGGGTGCATTTAAGATAAGGCAGTCACTAACATCTTGAATGTATGTTTTCAGGCTTTCAGAAAAGCATCTGATTTATTGACAATTAACACTAAGCTGTATCAACTTGCTATTAGAATACACTTCTCAAAGTTGCTTTACAGAAGTGTGGGAGTTGCAGCATCCCTAACTTCAAGCCAAGGATGATAACAGCAAAAATAATAGTAATTTTCTCACACCATTAATGGGAGCAGCATTTCAGCTTCATAAGTAGACAGATATACTCTCATCATACTAAGCAGAACAACTCTTTGATTTGGTTTTATGACCTGTACTATCAGCTTGCAACTCTTTAGCTGATTAAAAACCTGATTTTTAAATACCCAAAACTCCTCAATACTCCAGGGACAATTTCTACATTTTAGAAACTCAGTTGAGATATTTCCCATTGAGACTCAACATGTCTTCATGGGAAACTTCACACAAATAAGGTTCTTGATGTATCCAATCTGGCAGAGTTGGTGTTTTAGTTGAAAAGAGATGTATTTTATTCAAAATTCCTTTTTTCAGTATATTGTAGCTTTCCTGAATACCTAGTTCTGAGCTTCATTTTGATTTTCGTACTTTACCTAGAATTTGTTTTTACAAATGTTAGAAGAAAATCTGCTTAAGCTGTTATGTATGAGCAAAATGGTACAGTGAATCTCTTACATTTCAGTGACATAATTAGCAAGAGGCTGTCATCGAAGTCTGTGTAGCTACACTTGTGTGAAATAAGATCAAGGTCTGTTCCAACGTGATATGTATGTGAGGAAAGATCAAGTTCCATACAATTTTTCAGCCATCACAGAAACAGACAAGCAAACCCACCCCTCCCCCTGTTTAACTGATCTTTCTTTTTAATTTCTGAAGAAGAAAAATTGGTTTTAAAAATTTAAAGGGAATCCCTCCATGAAAGACACACTTTTTGTATTTGAAGAAAGCTGTTTGGAAAGTTATGAATTATTTATAGCAAAACAACCATTTCATTCAGCTGCTCCCCTGGGTTCAGCATTCTCAGATCAAACAAAGGGGAGAGCAGCAGCCAAAGCATTTCTTGGTCCTGGATTTGCTCAAAGTTATGTTGCAGGACCTGGAAGTCAACGAGCTCAAGAGATGCCTTGGTTCCCTGTTTTGTGACCTTGCATGTTTTTGATAAAAAACTACATTTTAGATGCCACAGCTGCGGCCCCAGGATGAAATCCCAAAATTTAAATACAGAGTGTTTTTGCATATTTGCTTAAAGGGCATTTGTGGTGGGAGATAAGCTTTTCATTTAACAGCAATATGAATTGGACTTTTTTGTGGGTGACACAAAGGAGAGTTTATTAAGCATCCTTTTTCTGTATTCACTGTGGAGCTGGAGTTGAAAGGAGCTACCTGCAGAGCAGAGTATCTGATGATTGATCAGCCTGGGAAAACTCCAGGAAAGACAGAGCTGGGAGAAAAGAGGTCTTTGAAAAGGCACTATGGAGTGCAAATGGTTCCAGAAAACAAGCCCCCATGTTTTAAGGGGTAGTCCATGAGTGCAGGCTATTCAGTTCTTAAAGAAAGTAGAGCTGTAATAAAGGTGGATTCCTTACATAAAAATAAACCAACAGTTATTTTCTTTACTCTTGCCTTTATTAGACCAAATTAGAATAACTCCAGTGGTATCAACCAAATTCCACCGACGTAAAATTACAGTAGGCCGTAGAGAAACCAAGCTAATATTTGGTGACTGAGATCCCAAATTAATGGTGACATTAGCATTTTCTTGCTTAAATCATGGATATAGTTACAATGCTTCCATGAGCTAGTTAGGAGAGCTAGAATTATTTAAAAGTGACACTGTCATTAGGGGACTGTGATGCCAGCATTGGCCCCTACCTAGTTTTGGCAGTAAGTGTAGAGTATGGAAACTCTTTGTTCCAAGGGTGTTAAGCAGACATCTGGAAGCAAGAAGCTTATCTGAAATCTGCATTAGCTCTGGCTTAGGACCTAGTATGAATTACAACAACTTTAGCATTCCTGTGGCTTAGAATCACAAAATTGTGGAATCACAGAATGTTTTACTTTGGAGGGGATCTTTGAAGGTCATCTGGTCCAACCTCCCTGTTGTGGGCAGGGACATCTTTCATTGGATCAAGTTTTTCAAAGCCCCATTCCACCTGGCCTTGAACACTTCCAGTGTTTGAGCATTCACAATTTCTCTAAAAAACCTGTTTCAGATCTTCACCACCCTCATCATAAAAAAAAAAAATAAAAAATTCTTCTTTATATCCAATCTGAACCTGCTCTCTTTCAGTTTCAAAATGTTAGCCTTTGCACTATTACTACTGGCCCTAGTAAAAAGTCTGTGACCATCTTCTTGTAAGCCTCCTCACAGCTGCTGTGAGGTCTCCCTGGAGCCTTCTCTTCTCCAGGCTGAACCGTCCCAACTCTCTCAGCCTGTCCTCATAAGAGAGGTATTCCAGCTCTCTGATAATTTTTATGGCCCATCTCTGGATCTGTTCTAAAACCAAGGATTATCAGCAGATAACAGTCACACACACACACACACACACACACACTTCCCAGTGGTTCGTCCATTTTCTAGGAGTTTGTGGAAGTAAAACTGTCCCTTCCTCTGCTCCTTTTCGGTCTCCAACCTAATCTTGTCCATTAGGTTGGACAATATGCTTCCTGGGCAATAAGGCAAATTCTTGAAGGGTCAAGTGCAGTCTACTCCAGAAGAAAATGAGATTTGAAATAAAGTCTGGCCTTTTTTGTTGGTACCTCAACTATTTAATATCAAAAGTTATTCTATTTATTTTTATTAAAGTTTCCTACTCTTTTTAACTAATTTAAATGCTCAGGCGTATTCCAAGGTGAGGGAGACACAGCCTTCCTTCCTTGTCAGATGTTGTTGTCAAAAAACAACTTACAGATAGTCATTCTAACAAAAGATCCATTTTCAAATGCATTTCAAAGTTTTCTGATAGTGAGCTGAGCTATAACCATGGATTACAGTTATCTATAGATTACTCTGATTATCACCCAGAACAGACTGCACTAAAATACTTTATTGGTGTGAAGTTATATATTGCAAAATAATCTAAAATATATATGAACAATGTTGTCACTCTCAGAATCACAAGGCAAATCATGAAGGTAACAATCCACAGTAGCACTATTGCCTTCAAGGAGCCTGATATACATCAGTGAATGATTTGGTTCTCCCACTGCTACCTTTGGCAATAAATTTAGCGCTCCATAGCTACCCAGTTTAACTGTTGCTGCACTTTCTCAAATGGTTCTGATTTATTCTGATTCCCAAGATATCACAGAAGCTTCATCTCCATTTTCACCTCCTCCCACACATGGCAATTTCTCCTTCTCTTCCGGTGTTATGTATGGCTCTGATCCATCTGCCAATTTTTTAGATGTTTACGTCTTTGTTCAGTTTGGTGCAGGGTTGTTTTTTCTTCCAAACAAAGATACTGGCCTTCTTTTCCTATTTTGTTGCTATGTATTGGCACACTACAGTGTGTTATAGTCTCAACAGCTGTTTTTCTATCTTGTGACTCTTTGTTCCCAAGGGACTATTTGTTCTTCTAATGTCTTTTCACAGTCACTTATACTAAATCATCCCTCCAAAGGAACAAAATTCAGCCTTAAATAAAAAAAAGAATACAGAGTTTTGAAACACAACATACCAAAACCAAAACAAGGAGGGAAGTTTCCACCAGAATTATGGTGTTACATACAATTCTGGCTAATTCATTTTCAGTCCCAGCAAGGGAATAACAAGGGACAGTGAGTGTTCAGCATGGATAACACACTGAAAATAGGATACAATTTTCAGATCAGCAACTTATATTTTTGCATCCTCAAAAAAATAAAAGTTAATAATAAAATGTATAGTAATATTTACTATACAAATTAAAATGAAAATAACCATTTTCCAAAGTATACAAAGCACTTTTCATTTAAAGATATTAATATACCTTACTGCTCTGTCTTCAGTGACAGCTTCTGGGTCAGCATTCAATCCCCAAGACTGAATTTGCACTGCCTGCCCTAGAAAATTAGCCAAAACCTGCCTTCAGTGCTGATGGCAATTGTCTGGATCATTTTGTTCCTGCCCATTTACCAGTCCCTGCAACACCACTTGCTCCTTTAAGCACCTCATGTCCATTTGCCTCTTCCCCATCCAATTCAGCTCCAGAAAGATTTTAGCTGTCTCTTAATCTACCAAGTGTTTTCCATCCAGTCCAAAGCTATCTGCCATGTGGTATTTCATTACTACAGTTTTCAAACTGAGAAGGCACTAACATTTCATCCTCACCTGGTATTAAAAGGCATCACTGCTAATGTTTGGCTCATTATATAATTCCTAACTCCTAGCACTTATGCAGATATTAGGTGCTGAAATCATGCCAGAGAGGAAGGGAGTGGGCAGGGAGGGAAGGAAAATATAGAATGATTTTATCTCAGAGTGTGGGTGTCATCTCATTAAATTTCTTTTTGAAAAATATTTTGATGTTAATTCTGGAAAATCTCTTAGGGTTATGTTCCGCTTAGCAGGGGTAGATCCATAAGGACAGGGGATGAATCCATACCTGTACCTATAGGAATGGTTCCTATGGCCCTTTGTGACCTTAGTAGAAGCCTGCCCTGGAATGGAGTAGTCAGACCTAGAAAGTATCCTACCCCAGCTCCATGGACCAATTTCAAAAGAGCAATGAGCAAAACTGACTCCTTTTGGCCCTTGGCTGTGAGACCCTGGCACTTCCACAGATTGTGGGGAGAAGCACAGCCCTGAGTGATTTGCCTGAGATCCCAGAGGACACATTTCATGCAGCTGGGAACAAATCATATCTCTCCTGAGCCATAAGCCTACATGTTAACATCCAGAGAATCTTTCCTCATTATCCCCTTAACCTTTTGTCAGACTTTCTCTCACATATTTGTGTCTCCCTTGTACTGGGGAGCCCAGAAGAGGACACAACCCTCCAACTGTGGCCTCACCAATTCTTCTCTGTAGTCTTTCCTAAGGGACTAGATTCTCCCAGTGAACATAAATGAGTTAAATATTGCAAGTCTTTCTGCTCCAAGTACTGGTGCTCCTGTAAACATTCACTAGGGATTTGTTGCTTCTTGTCATTATGAAAATAGTGAATGTTTGTGACTGTAACAGCTGTGTGGGGAATTTGATGGTTTCTCACATTTTCCCAGGGTAGACTGTCTCAGCTCAGGTACAAAAACTAACATTTCCTTCAGTTCAGTAAAAACAACACATCATGCATTCCTACTCATTCTACAATCTTCTGGATAGCTTGATTTACAGCTTGCCCTCAGGCTACATCTAAATGTCCAGTGGTGGTAATTTAGCCATGGCACAGCACAAAACATGATAGAAACTCAACTGATCTTCACTGCTTTCTGCACAGTATGTAGGGCAGGCATGTCTGCAGCACCAACCTGAAGTCATCCTGCTATTCCTACAAGCTGCCAGGCAGGAGAAGAGACAGACAAGGTTGTCTAGCAAACATAAAATTTAAAAACTGCCCTGTTATCTTTTGACCTAAAATGAGCAAAACTTAGTAACTACCTGAATATTAAAGAATTGGCCCACATGCCAAGGAGGGGAACTTATACAAAATAGAAATAAAAAAGTTAAACAAAACAGCCTTTACCTCAAGAATTTGGTTAAATTTTCCTTCAAATCCTAGTTTTTAAGTTGCAAGTATTCACTGATCACAGATAATCTGCAAACCCCTATGCGAACGCATGGCCTGACCTGTGGCATGCCAAAGAAGCAGCAGTTTATGAGGTATTTCCATGTCAATCTTAGTGCAAGCAAAGCATCACCAAGCAAAAGCACCCTGGCAACTATGGGACAGAAGTCAGTTCCTCCAATAATATAGAAACATCTTTCAGCAGAAACTGACAGCATGCAAAGCATGAATTCTGACCCCCAAGCCTCATATTGAAGGCATATGTAGAAATCTGACAGCACACAATCATAACATTGGTGTCTGAAAATATCTAAATGCTGTAGAAGTTGTGTTACATCTGCACAAAGATATACAGAAGAAGGAATGTATCCTGTTAATACAAGATATTCAGGACTACCTGTTTAATAACATGAAGTTTATCTAATTTTGCAGTTCTTTTACTCCATGTTTTGAAAAATTATGTTCTTTCAAAAAATATGAAATGCAATGGTGATATGTAAGTGTTGACTTCTTCCTGCGTTATGTGTTATGGCAGAGGAAAGCATCTCTGGCACATCATTGTGTGGCAGTAGGAAGGAGAGGGGAAGAGAGGGGAGGGAAAGGGAAAAGGAAAAGGAAAAGGAAAAGGAAAAGGAAAAGGAAAAGGAAAAGGAAAAGGAAAAGGAAAAGGA
>VZUI01034041.1:0-48243 GCA_013401135.1 Cettia cetti
TATCTATATCTATATCTATATCTATATCTATATCTATATCTATATCTATATCTATATCTATATCTATATCTATCTATGTATGTATTGTTGCAAGAGAGATCATTAGGAATAGCAGATTACATATCCCTCTTCAAGTATTTTAAAATGTTGGAATACCAGTTTATTTTTATTTCCCATTCTTTGAGAATGATGAACCAGAGCAACAGAAACAGCAAATTTTCTTAATCAATATGTTCCCCAGTTTTGTTATGAAGTCAAAACCCAGGCATTTCTTGGTCCACATCTCCTGTTACTGGAAATTCTCTCAGCATTCGTGCATTGTAGTGAAAATTGATTGTTTGGTAAGAGCTGACTTTATCTTCTTTATGATTTTTACTGTGCAGACATGGACAGGTAGCACACAGACTAATTATAAATGCCCCCAAAACGTGCCAGGGCACGGGGACATAAAGGGGGAACACGACACCTGGAGATATGGAAATATAAAGAATACTAAGAAATGTCTTCATTACCATTATTGTATTGCCTGCACTTTGTTTTACTGTGTTTGTATCATGCCTATTATGAAGGTCAACTACAGAGGCTCCTTGGCACAACTACTGCTCCCAACATTACATTTTTATCACTTCTGCAGAGACACTTCCTCTGCATAAGACAAAGGCACAGATGCTTCCCAGAAGAGTCTAAAATAATTCAAAGTGTGGGATGAAAAAGTGATAAAAATCCTGTTAATATTTGAAGCAACAATTCCAGCCAGAAACCAGCAGTATGAATAACTGTAATTAAATTTAATCTTGGAAGCAATCTTATATGGATACTGCTCAAGGATCACTTAACCTTTTTGCTATGTCATCAGTGCATTTCTAATTATAGAGTGTCTGCTTTCAGATTTGCAGATTGCTTATCGGCTTGCAAGCCCCATTTCAAACGTCAAGGTCTTCTTGAGGTCCTTTCAACATTCTCGAGGCACTTCTCTGCTTTTTCCACAGAACCACAGCTTGTTTTAGTGGTCTTTTTTTCCAGTGGACGTGTTTTGACTTCACTACAAATGATGGCATATGTAATATTTTATGTCATCTAAAAGCTACATGCTTGCCTCTTTTTTCTTAACTTTTTATTGCATATAAACAGGCAAGAAAAAAACCACTAATAGCATATTAGTGTACAGAAAGTAAAAATACTTCACATGCTATGAAGATATTGAAGAGGAGACCTTCTAGGAGACACATCAAAGGAAAGCAAATGAGATGATTTACACAATGTGCTAAAAAGTGATTTTTCCCCTAAGTGGACAAAAAGTGTCAATAATATTCCCATGAACATAAACCAGAAGGAAGAAAAATTGCATTTTAAGTCCAGTGGTGATTAACGCTGTCATCTCTATGGTGGTGATGTGAAACTTATTTACCTCTGATAATTGCAGTCTGTTTAAAAGCCATGAGCACAGGCTAAAACCATATTTTCGTTTAAGACAATGCCAAAATTTCTAGGGGACCAGAATTTCACAAATGACTCTCACAACTTGAAAAGCAGAAAAAATATTTGCTCCCCTAGAAGTAGGAATTGATGAGACAGGATTTGTTTGACAACAATTCTAAAAAAACTTTGGCACTTTTTGTTAACATTTAGGACAAAGTCCAGCTTTAAGATCTAGGAGAAAAACAACATTCCAAGTACATGAAAAGACAAAAGAAGCATTCCATGAAATTAGGTGAACTTTTCTGTGAGTGGCACAACTAATTGCAGATATCCAGCAACTAGGGAAGGAATTAATGGGTAATTGTAGAAGTTGGTAAAATAACTAGAAATTATTTTCAGCCAAAGCAAAATCAGAAAATACACACACTGAATCTGATTATTTACTATAGCAGAAAATAATCACTAGCAGGAAAACCTCAGAAAGAGAAAACATTTGGTCATGGTTTTGAAAACTTGTTTTGCTAAAAACCTGTGTCTTAGCAAAGTGTGAAAAAGGATATCAGAGAATACAGATAAAGTTAATTCCTTATTCCATGGCTGGAGGTTTCTGGAGAGAAAGGTGCAATGTTTTCCATGGGGCAAACTGTAAATAATAGAGTAATGCAGCAGGAGCTCTGTTCCCTTTCTGTCACATTCCTGCAGTGTCACACCGCCTTTAAGTTTGACACTGTTTCATCTTATAATTTTAAAGCCAGTTTGTATATAACTTACATCTGACAGGAGTTTATTTCATAAATCTTTTTACTCTTCACCTTCCTAAAATAGAACAGATCACCCTGGAACAGTCAAAGATTTAAGTCATAATGACTTTAAAGGAAGAAAAATGTAACTCTTGTGGTTGAAATAATTTAGCTGTTGTTTTTTCTCTGCCTCATAGTAACAGAGTGAATGTATATTATAACAAATCCAGAAGAATGAGTACAAAATATAATACTTTCAAAAATGATGGTTGACATCTTTCCTAAAGGCCATGGCTGCCTTTGGAAGCACTGTGAACTCAGACCTACAGGAGTTGGTGAGTGCAAGTCCAAAGGGACAAAATGTACACCAAAAACAAATGGGGGGCCATTAGAAAAGGCAATTAAACACAGCATCTGTGTGGTCTTTCAGAGGAAGACAGGAATAACTCAGCAGGATTTAAGAGGTAACTGTTTGAACCATGTGGCCTTGAAATGTGTGCAGAGCACATATTTGCCCACAAGAGGTAAATTTATACTCTGAGGCATACAGGCAGTGCAGCTCAGCTCTCAGATTTTAAATTTTTCTACCTACATAAATTTTGATCAATATTGCCACATTTGTTCTTTAAAAACATTCTTACATAGCTTCTTCTACCAGTTCCTTCCCTTATAACAAGAATGTTCTTCCTAAAACAATGGAAAAGCAGTTAGCCCTCACCCTTCTCCTTTTACAGAAACTAAAGTGCCAACATCATTTCTGACTTGTATTAAAACACTCATAGCTCCCTCAAGAATATTTTTATTTTACATTGAAAAAAAAAAACAAACCCAAAACAAAACCCAAAAATTAGTTTCTAAGTCCAAACTGCCCCCAGAAGTGTTGGAAATGTTTACACAGCAAAAAAACACAGAAGTAGAAAAGGCAATTCAAACTAAGGCACATGTTATGTGTCAATGTCACCCCACTTTGAACCATGTGGACTCTGCATTTAAAACCAAAGTTAATGTAAAAAAAAAAAAAATCAGAACTATAAAAATAAAATAGATCACTAGGACAAAGCTAGAAGTATTCTCATTTATTTTTTCTTTTGTTACACAGAAAAATTGTCCTTGTCTTGCAACTTAAAAAAAAAAAAAGAAAGAAATAAACTTATGCAAACTGTTATTTTTTTGGCAGAAATGAACTATTTTGCAGTCCTACAAGTCCACAGTTCTGGCCTCTGCTTCTAGCACAAGAGACAGACCAAATTCTGAATATGTTTATAGCACAGGATAGGGTCAGAAGCAGGTGAAATACTGCCTCGCTTTCTTTGGAGCATTGCTACATTCCAGCAGGACATACTGAGAGTGAAAAGTTAACAAAAGCCCTCTCACAATCAAACTTCCTCTCTCACACAAAAGGTCCTGATTCAGGAAGGTTTTCAGAAACAGGCCCAATTTCATTTTTGGATAAGAGCTGTTGTTTGTGTCACAAGTGCACACACAGTTTCATGCCTAGACCTTATAAAAAATGAAAAACATCAGACAAGAAAAATGTGGTAATTACTTACGAATCCACATGATTTTCAAAGGAAAGGAGGATTGGAAAGGGCGATGTCTTAAATGCACATTCAGCAATAGCTTCTATTACTTCCTAAAGAATCAAAATAAGTACAGTTACAAATTTAACTCTCTAAACAAGCAGAGTTTTAGCCTTTGAAGACAGAAAAGACCCTACAAACTCTGAAATCATTCCCTGAGATCAGAACTTCCTAAACATCCCAGAACATCTGGATGTGCCCTTGCCTCAACCAAATTTTTCAACCTGAACTAAAATCAAATCTCCAAAATGTCTGATGAGTCTCAAGCACCACATTTCTCAAGAAATGACTTATGTCTGCCAAAATCAATAGTTTAAATGTAAAGCTTGGTTCTGGTGTGGAGCTGCCTGCAGCTACAGCTTTCATGTGCTATAATAAACATGCTCTGACAAAGGCAGATCTTCTAAACATCATCAGCACAAGCACGTATCCATAAAATCCTTTGTCATTCTGACTCATATTTTAGTTCCCTCTCTTTTTTTCTTTTTTTTTTTTTTTTTTATGACAGAAATCCCTTTAAGGCAAAATAAAGGAAAAAAAAAATCTTTACTCGATTTAAGCAGTTGGTTCTGTGGTAATTATCAGAGGATGCAGAAAAGGAAACTTCCATAAAGTTTCCTGTCAGCTCTGTGGAAAATGGAAACCCTAAATCCAGTAGAAAAGTAATTTAATAACGATGATTTTAGTGAGGTGCACAATAAATGCACTCATTGTTACAAATTATGAAACATTTCCCTCTTGGAAAAAATCTCTCTTCCAGAAGAATATATAAAACACTGAAGACTTTTCATATGCTGGCAAACTCTGGAATTTCTAAGAACCCCTAAGTCTGCCATGCCAAATCACAAGGATGAGACTAAAAGCTAAAAGACATATTTATTCTAAACAAGCTTTCTCTGGGGATTCCTCTTGTTCATTTTCTGTACTTTTAAAGGCTAAACTGAGAAGCATAACAGTAAGAAATCTATCTCCTAAAAGAAAAGCTGAGCTTGTGGTATATTCTTCTGGCCCACTTACTTTCACCTGCCTTCCTGCTGCAAGAGGGGATGGAATCCTGTATGAGTGAGGAGAATAATATGGAAGAGCAAAATTAGGATTGCATAGATGAGATGTGAGGATGAAAAGCTCAGACGCCGGTTCAGCGAAGGCAAATGCTCCATGGTCAGAGAGAAACAAGCTGGCAGGTTCCATACTTGGCTCCAGCTGCAGAATGACTCACCTGAAGCAGCTCTCCAAGGTGTAAATCATGGTTACACACACAGAGATCCCTGGTTATGGCATGACACCCATGGCTGTTCCCTATAGGATCCCATCCTGGCAGCAGCTCACAATCCACAGCTGAGAAAAACCTTATGGATTTCTGAGTCATGAAGCAAGGGGAAAACCAAGGAACCAAAAAGCCCAGGAAGATAAGGATGGGGAGTGTACAGTGCTGCTGCCTCTGCACTTCAGGAAGTCTGTCTGAGGCTGTGAAAGCTGGCAGACTGAGCAGGATCCTTGTGCTGTGGTCACGGCAAAAGTGTGAGCTGATAAATGATTCAGCATTCAAGACATGAATTGATTCTCACACTCCTGACACATTATTTCACTGCCATTTTGCTCCTCCCCAGCCATGCAGCACACTTTGAGTGTTGAAAAGAAATCGAGATGTTTTTCACATTTTTCTGTGTGGATTAAAAAATGCCTGCCCTGAAATGACCGGTGAAATACTCCTGAGTAGCTTTAAAATACCTTCCAATATCTCTCCTGCCAGCACAATGCCAAGGGTTGAACATCTAAATATCCAGGGATAATCCTTGTTCCCACTAATGATCCTTTTAAAAATCAGATTAACTTTGTTTTAAATTCCTGCTCATGACCAAAGCAGTCGAGAGCCATCTTCCTTAATTAAAGGACTTCCAGCAATCAAACCCCATGCCTATAAACATAATTGGCTTCCCATAAACATAACTGGAAAGTTAATAACAAACGTGCAAGAGGGTTGTTTTACATGTTTCTGTGATTAACACAATCAGGGGAGAATTAGAAAAAGCAAACTGGAAAAAAAAGGAGTGTTCTGGTACAAATGAGACTTGGTGTTCTGTTTGTGGCAGACCTGTTTGCTTTTTTTCCTAAAGAAAGGCACTACAAGACAAAAAACCCCCAACAACAGGTTTCAAGTATGGGAAAAATGTCTCCAGGCTGTAGATGTCACAGAAGCCACATGTAATCCCTGGAACATAACCAAATGTTCAATAATGAACATTTTCCCACATATTCTTGCACACAGCTAAGGCTAGAAATGTATTTCCATGGTGAGTTAGTGTCTCAGATGAAGAAGAATTATTTCTTCACACTTCAAAAATTATTTCCTGAGGTATCATTATAAGCTGTGCTGACTACCAATCCTAATACTACAGGAAAACACCTCCATTGTGCTCCTCCAACACCTCAGATCAAAAACATCTTTAAGAGGAACAAGAAGATAACAATTTAAGGTTATTGCTAAGGGTATGGTCTCTACCTTATATTGTAGAAAAGGAAATGGAAGATGAAATTCAGTAAAAAAAGATGACATGCCTAGGGTTTGAATGGCACCAATATCCCCTCACAGTCTTCAAAGATACTATTTTTTCTTTTTCACCTTCCAGTGCTTTGGGTGTGACTCCAAGCATCAGGGATAACATTGCACACACACTTATTGCTTTTTTAAAAATATAATGCCAAGTGTCTGGGTCATGTGCATGGAGCCTGCCCATCTGGCCATGAACAGCATATTATTCTCAGCTCACAGGAATTTAAAGGCTTGCAAATTGTTGCCATCTAGCTGCTACTTCCTGTCTCAGGTCAGAACTTTTGCCTCCCGCTCCCAGTGACCAGGCAGAAAGGAGAAAAGGAGTGAACTGATGTGCTGGTTACTGCTGTCCAAATCCTGTGGCCTCCAGCTGTCCCACGGAGCTGTAACCCAACCAGTTGTTTCTCCCAATGCCTTCACACCCCCCTTTGTGTCTGTGCAGAACCAGCTGCGGTGGCTGCGCCTGGTCCCTCAGCCCTGGCTGTGGCCTTGCCAGGTTCTCTCCCTGTGAGATTTGCCGCAGGGACGTGCACAGGAGCATGGACCTGGGCACGGAGCCCAGTCCCAGATGGCACTGCTATCACACCACATAATCCCTTTTCCTCACACTGCCACGACCACCAGGAGCCTCTCCCCACGCAAGGTCCAAATGCTGCCACCCTTCTCTTCGAACAGTTGTGCAGCTGCTCTGTAATTTCCTCTTACAGCATCTTTTTGCCCTCACATTTCTGCCCCTCCCACCTTCGCAGTGATGCATCTGTGACGGTTTTGCACAAAAAGAACCCTCCCCAGCTAAACCAGCTGCCCCAGTGCTGTACCTTGAAGGATATCTCTGTTGTCATGGTGAATCCATGTGTGATGACAGGCTCCTCCTCTGCTGTCCGTCCCTTCCAGCAGTCCAGCTCCACGCAGCGGCAGCCCGACAGGAGCACCTGCCGGTACATCTCCACTGAGGAGTTGCCAGCCAGCTGTCCAGCTGGAATAGAACACAGAAAAAGGGAAGTCATTCTGGGTGTCAGGAATAGACACAACTTATCTAACAATAATTACAGTGAATAGCAGCTTTTACTCTCAGCTGAGAGGAATAACACTCCAAGGAATATGAAAAGCCTAAGAACGCAACTAAGAACGAAAAGCCTAAGAACGAAATTACTTTGGCACGGTCAATGTCATGATTTGGATCCTGCCCTCAGTCAAACATAGAAATAACCCAGCTGAAGCCAGCTCAAAAGCTTCTGATGGGCAGCATCAAACACATGAAATAAAATAATAATGATAATAAAAAAGCTTAGTTCTACAAGATTTGTTATTCCTTGACAAGCAATGTGAAATTCAGAGGCAACTCAGGAGACCAAGACTACTTTTTCTCATAACATGCAATGCAGTTTAGCACAAGATAAAGCAAACCCTCTGGAGTCACTAATGGCACCATCATTAGGTCTCAAATCAATATTTAATATGCTAACCACTGCAAGGAGTTGGTCAGTTAAATTTTCTGGTGTGATACTGTATCATGTAGGGAGAAATTCAACTAAACTGTCCTTTTCCAATAATGATATAATATAAATCTAAAAATTAAGCAGGAAAACTATTTTTTTTCAACCTTGAGAAGTATTAAAAAAGAAACACACACAAAAAAAATTCCCAACCCAAGCCAACTAAGTCCAGTTGGATTCAGGGAAGGATATCCAGCCAGGCTGTCTTCATCTGCTGCAACAGGTTTGATTCCAGTCATTCAGATACAAATTTCTTGCAGCAGAGGGGTAACAGTAATGGAAGAATGGCTTTGTGCTTCTTCTAGATGTGAAGAAAACTGATGCAGTTTCCTGCTTTCTAACAGACTTGCTGAGAAGATCTTCCTGGATTTCTTGAAGGGAAATTAGTTTTCTTTTTAGGGAGGCAAAGAGTTCATTTACAACAAAGATTCTTTGCTGACTGGGAACATACAAATACTTCATCTAGACTGGCATATACTGTTATGGAAATAAAGCCTCATTTGATTGTCCCTGTGATTCTGTGTTTAGGTTTTATGCTGGGAAATACACATTTTGGGATTTGCTTCACAAAACAGCATTGTCTGGTTTTACCTTGTATTAAAAACAGTAACAGAACCCCTTCTTATTTGAAAATCCCTGTTTATAGTTTCTGTCTGATACATGAGGCAGAGCAATCATAAATACTCCACAAGATATTAACATTACTCCTGTTGAAATCAATAAAAAATTCTTAGTTCCTACTGGAAATAGTGAGAAGTTTCTGTTAATAATAGAAGAAATTGGCCAGTGCTGGAAACCTCTGAAAATCCAAATGGAGTCAGCAAAGTGACAACGTGTCTTTATTTATGTATTTAATTTTTTATTTTTGAATTTAGCTTTTTCCTGTGTCACCTGTGATTGCAGCAGATTGTCTTTCTTTACACAAAAGCCTTTTTGGTGCAATTCCAATGTCTGGGTTAAGTAGTGACTCTTTTTCTTCACAGGATGCAAACAAGCATAAACATGGATCAGGGAATAACAAATCACCATTTCCATGTACTCATGCCTAAGCATCTGCTTATGAAATCCTGGCTCTCATAGGGATCCACTGAACTCCACTGCCTAAAAAACCCACATTCACTTAGAAAACTGTTCTAATGTTGTCTTTCTTTTCCCTCAGAGCATTTTGAATTTGGATTATGAAACTATTCTATGATTAACAAACTATTTCTGAGAGACTTCTGGTGGTTCTCACTGCTAAGTGTTTTGGGCTCCAAGATCCTTCACCTTCAAAAGTGCTTAAGTAAATCATGACATGCATCACTTGCCATATGACACTTCCCACACTACCTTATTAATAAGGTTCAGACGTTTTGGAAGGATTCCTGCAAAGGATAAGAGGCTATTCAACCTCCAAACATACAATCTTCCAAAAGACTCCCAGGCAGAGTGTAAAATGCTAGCACACATTTTAATAGTCCCAACAGCTTGTTTTTCTGAAATACAGAATATGAGGAATGTTCCCCTAAACGTGAGGGTTTTGCATATATTATTTAGAAATTTCTAATGTGTGAGTCACTATTTGCATTTATTTTAAAATACTCCTTTTGTATTTTAAAGTGTAATAACACAGAGACTAAAGGGAACACTTCCAGTATATTTTTAATAGTCTGAGTACAGATCAAATTTTTAATACTGGAAACTGAAAGCATTATGTATTCCTTTCTATAGTATAAGCAGTGTCTACAGTAATACCATACATAACATTTGTATCCCATTCTTCTATATGGACTAGTGAAAAATGGATTTTGACAGAATTTCACTTTTCTGAAAAATGTAATGGCCAAATAATACCTGACAGCATACCATGCAAAATGAGCTGATTGATGTAAGGTGAGGATATGACCCAGGTTTCCCCACACAGAGCACTTTCACATTTCTGTAGCTTTAAAGCTGCTCATTTCTCACGAAGTGCATCCTTGGGTTCATCCACCACTGTTTTTCAAGTGTAAGTTATTTGCAATACGTGGAGTTAAAACATGGTTGCTATCTATTTAAGACATTCTTCCTCCCCAAAGTGGGGGATATTTGGATACAGCTATTTGGAATCACCTGACTCTTTACTATCCTAGAACCAGAGGCTGCTGCTTCCCTCTCTCCCAGCACTTTGAACCAGCATGAGGTGTCTGCATCCTCCCTTTGCTGGGCACAAACATGAGCTGCTAAATCTCTTCTCTCCAGACAAGTCCTGGAGAAGCAATCAGCACTCTGGATCATACACTGAGGTTTGCAGTGTGCAAACTCAGAGCCCTACACTGCTGGGAGCCTGGCTCCTCACTCCAGAAGCCACACAAGGTGCTGGCAGCTGAGATCTTTTTAGACACAGCACATTCATTGGAATTTCTTTTCCTCCTGAGCTATTTCACCACGTACAGGACAAGTGGATCAGACCCCACTCTGTGACAATACTCTTCTCCTGCTTTTATGTCAGTCAGAATCAGGCTCTCAGCATTGCCTGTTGTTTTTAACACTTCACACTGGACCAAAGCAGGATATGTGGCCAGCAGCAGGAAGGTGTCACCCAGCTTTACATCCCTTCTGTATGGTGCTGGCAGCTTGGAAACTGCTCTGGAGGTTTTGAAGGTGAAGAAGATTTCAAGGAAGTGCTGAATGCAGAAAATAAGCAGCAATAGTGAGGACTGAGGCATCACAGAACAGAAAAGCTGGAGGATCGTAGATGAAAGGTCACAAGCAGCAACAGAGAACTGCCACTCATGAGACATTTTGCTAGAAAGAACTGAAATACCAAACCTATTGCTGAGATTATTGTTCCTTTCGTCAAAACGAATTCAAGGTGTGTGATTTTAGTACTTTGCATTTCCCACATATAACAGCAAGTTGCTCAGCCCTCAAAACATGCAAGGCTGAGTGCGTATGTCACCTGACTTTGGGTGCTGCTGAAAGAAATTTTGCCAAGTCTGTCCCCATTGTGCCCACAGCAGAAACCTGAGGTGGGACTCCAGGAAAAAGAAGGGTAGCACTTTAAGGGTTCAAAGGAATAAAGAAATAAATATGACATCAGTGAGAAAAAAAACTTGAGACGGTAAAAAAAGTTTCTCAAAGATGATATTTCTTTAAGTTAGCCTAAGTTCACTGCAAATCACTTCTTTCTTCGTGGATTTTTACCTTTGTTCTTAAAAATTACGTTTCCCTAAGAAAAAAGAAAGCAGTAACACTTCTAAATAAATAATCAGGACTTGATGTACTGCCAAGGGTTTCTACTAAAGGCTAGGAAAATGATCAGCATAATTAAAAATAAATTCAGAGCGTGCACATGGTGCTTTTTATGTTATAATGTTGTTTCTTAGTGAATGCTTTTTCTGGCTTAAAAAAACTAACAAAGGGAGTGATAATTGGTAGGGCATTAAGCTCAGTAATCATAAAGTAATGCCAGACTGAATGGTTTTCTTATTGTTCTGATAATTATTACATGACTAGTTGCTATTTCATGGCCTCAATCAGGGCAAAGGTGCTTCCAAGGCTTCCCTTCCAAAGCCATGAGCGCTTGAGCAGATCCTTCAAACTCTTTGGGGAAAAAGGAATAGCCTGCCACCATTGATTTTATTAATTTTACATCCTTGTTAGAAGAAAGCAAAGGGAATGTGATTGCTGTATCCTATGTAGGCTCAGAACAAAATCCAAGGCTGTCAGGTTTTGTATAATGCACAGATAAAAATCAAATCATTAATCCCATCATGGCCAGCTGCCACACATTCACTGAGCATAATGAACCCACTTAAAGGGAAGGGCTTCTGGTTTGTGCCTGTAAATATGAAAATATGCACTCTGAAAAGGAATTTGAAAGAGTTTCAAACTTCTCTTGCACTATCCCCTGAGTTTATCCTGATTTACTCCCCTCAACTTACTAAGCTAGGAATATTTGTCAAATTAAGACTGAAGATCATGTTTCCAAATATAGCCTCTGAAGTTACTTGGAAATGCAGGCAAAGAAACCTGTAGATGCAATCTGTGATGATTTGCAGACTTTTACATACAAAGTCAAAGCAAATTTAGCAAGTGTCAAGGTAAATAATTAAACGTGAGGTCACTTGCAGTGCAGTTAAAAAAAATTAGAATAGGTTGGACTAATCACGAATTCCCATCCTTAATTCTTTGGGTTTTGGCTCTAAACCTTTGGAACACATCTCTGTCCTGACCAGCCCTGATAAAAATCTGTGGTATGGACCTGGCTATAAATTCCTGCTAGTAGAGGGGAGAGCAGTCTTTTATCTCTTCAGATCAACCTTAAATTGCATCTTCTTTAAGCCTCCCATGGGCCTGGGCTTCTCACTTCAGTACTACTACATCTTTACTGTTTTCTTCCAAAATATCTGTATAAAGCTGCAGCATTTGGCTTAAGCACCAACTAATCCTCAGTGACAGAACAAAGTCCATATTGGAGGTAAGAGGTCTGCAGAACATCATAGTTAAAAATTGCTTTTGTTTTAGCCATGTCTTCGCTCCACCAAAGAGCATAAATTTCTGCATATTGGAATCATAACTTAAAAGTGGCCACACTGATTTTTGTTTCTTTTAATTCAGAGAAAGAAAATCGCTGTCAAAACAAATACTTATGTGACAAGTTCTAGCACAAAACACATTTTACAGCCAAGATATAAACCCTTGAAAAATGGTGTCTAATGGAAACAATGACAGTTCATTCACTCCATGAAAGCTGGCGAAGGTGCTGGAGAAGGAGCTGTAACAAACATAAAACAGATGAAAACAACTCCCATGAAGTCTGTTTTAAGTGGGCATTACCATTGCCTGGGGTTGTTCATGTTTTGGCATTCTGAAGGAGTTGGTCAGTTAAGGCCAGTCTGTTAATAGCATTAAAAAGCCTACATTATGCATAAACCACATTTTTAGTATTCAGTGCAGCATCATTTTTTTAAAATTAAACATAATGAGAAGTCATTAGCAAACATGACAGGACAAAGCAAACATCAAATCAAACAGGAGAGAACCCCCTGCACACATCTGCTTGCCCAAAACATTTGTTCCTCTGTAAACCAAACTAAAATAGCAAATTTACAATTATTTTCTCACAAGTTAACAGAACCTTGGACTAGAAAACTAATGCCAAAAGTCGAATTCCTAAACTGCCTTCGCTTTTGCTGAGTATTAAAGCATTGTTGACTTTGCTGTGCAAACAATACAGTTCGGACTGTAAATCTAATTAACAGGAGCTTCTGAGTGTTCAACCTTTTTAAAAACATGACAGCACCGAAAAATTTCAGCTCAGATGTTAGATATTGCCAGGGAGCAAATCTCCACTCCTTGCATTTATGGGCTGTCAGAAAATTATGTGCCATGTTGGAACCTCCCTAATCTCTGAATCAAAGCAAATTTCGTGGAGCATAACAAACTGCCAGATTTAACGTTTAGGGGCAAATTTATGAGCTACTGAAATGTTTCCCATATTCTGCTTTGCACACTTGCTATCTTTGTTGTCATAAAAAGTACAATGTTCATTCTCCTCTCTAAAGATGGGCCTTGATATGGAATCCTGCTTGAGGGAATCTTTCCAGGGACTTCACTGGGTTTCTGACCAGGCCTTATCTGAACAACACAATGCTGCTCATGTGCTAATTAAAGTATATTTGATGCACTTGTGTTGCAGCTGCAACAAAAATTAAGTGCCACCTTTGCTTCCCTGAAGACTGAACTCCATCATCTTTTTAATGCTGATGTTTTTTAGTGTATTTTATGTTACCACTGAAAATACATTTTGAATTTTTGTAAGGTAAGAACTTAGATCTGTCCAACACTGCTGTACCTGTGAGGTAGGTGTTGTGTGAGGAGTTGATGAAATAGTGTGACAGTGGTTGAGACATATCTTCGTTTAAATCCAGTTTCTCAGGTGGAACAACGCCGTTCTCTTCTCCGCTCAGATACCGCATAAATCCATCCACGGATATCTGTCCTGAGAGAAACACACACCCAGGGAAAGCACCAATTAATTTCAGCTACAGATTTTGTGACACGCAGATAAATTCAATATACACTTACACAAAGGCACGTATGAGAGCCCGTATAACCATCAGCCTGACTTTCACCTAGTTACCCAAATATTTTGTTACTAGTACCTCATTTTCAGCCATACAAATTGCCAGTCACACGCATCCCTTTAGCTGTAACAAAGATAAAGCACTTCATAATCAGCATCTAAAGAAAATTAAGCGCACAGGGGAATCAGAGTTACAGTAAAATAGATCTCAGCCCATCAAGGAAAGGGGTCTTTGGGGGACAAAACAAAGCATGCTTTCCAGAGGAAACCAAGAAACCTGCAGAGAGCCACAGACAGAGTTAACTCAAGACCTCTTTTGAGTTTGGTTCAGTGTGCGCATGAACTACCTTTCAAGTGGGAACTACGCTTTGTTTTTTAATTTTTATATTTGTCTTCTAATTCATATCTCATTGGAGTGCCAGCATAAATGATCATTTCATATGCTGCTGCCTAATTAGAAAGCTGAGTCCTGTCCTTTCATTCATCTCAGTGCTGCTATTCTTACTACGGAAGGAGGACTTCTGCCGTCAAGCCTACTGCATAAAGTTGACTTCAGGGTGTCAATTTGTACATTGAGACTAAAAAGAAATCCAGTAATCTATAATTGAAGATTATTGTTTAATTGAACAAATTTGAGACATTTTTCTTTGGTATTTTTTGCTATTTTGTCTAAATTTCATCTGTTTACTCAACCACATATCTTTAGTTATTTCTGTGCCTGCTTACAGTAAAACAGATCTTCTGTAGCTCTGAACTACATGTTTGGTGACTCCCAGCAATGAGAATTTCTTACCTCTTGTGTCCAACCCAAAATATTCTGCACAGTCTCATAAAGCAAAATCTCATTTGCCTGATAATAGCATTGAAAATTTGAAGATTTCAGTTCCACTCCTGACTCTGCTACTCTCTCCTTTCAGGATCAATCCCTTTTTATACTTAAATGTATAAACTTCCACATATTACACATATTTTTCTAGAACGTTAAAAAGTAGCAGACAACCTGTCTTTTTTTTTTTTTTTTTTTTTTTTTTTTTAAAGCTTGTAACCACATTTTTTTTTTTTTTTTTTTTTTTTTTTTTTAAAGCTTGTAACCACATGATGCAAATATTGCATATAAAGCATTTACTTAAAATCTGTGCTTGGACCTGATTTGGCTCTTGCTCAGAGAGGAAAAGATGTAACAGTCTTAAGTGCACATCCTCATTTTCATAACAACCAGGACTGGTAGCACTAATTGAACTTTATGAATAAGAGAAGAAATGCAGTGACAATACAGAGCAATGCAATTGCCATTCATTCTTATGACAACAATTGTAAGAAGGTTGGAAAGAAAACCATCAAGTCCATCCACTATTTTAAGGCTGTAATCTGAGTGCAATCCTGTCAGGCTCCACAGCTGCTTTGCTGTAGGGTAACTAATCATGCAGAGATGGAGGCCCAAGTACTTTCCACAAGAAAAAATGTAAGAAGTTGAAAGTCAGGAAAAAACCCCCTCCACTGAGGTTTTTCATGAAACTAAAGGTTTAAGAACAACCTTTTCACTGCCTGATTCGACCAGAGAATGCCAACAGTACCAGGTGCTATCATGGAATTAGCTTGACCTAAAATCCACCAAAGAGAGAACACCCTGAACCAAGTTTACTGGGATGTAGGTAGAGAATGTGTTGTTTATCCATACCAAGTGAAATAAAAGAGGAAAAAACAGTTAAGATCTGAACAGGACAGCTGCCACTTGCATTTTGTTATACAGATTCATGCACATGTAGTTTTCAAGGTTCTCAAACTGATCTTTGCATTCAAACCTCAAAGTGCACCTGGCAAACAGGGGCCTTGTTTTTCAGATGGAGATGGTTCTCCTGTGCATTGCTGCTGGTATTAGCATAAACCACAGCGAGCATTATTCACACGTATAATTAGGCAGCTTCAGAGTTACCCACTTCTCTGAGCTCACAGCTCTAGAATGCAATTTCCCCTATCACAATTAAGCAGTCAGCATTTCAGAAAGTGAAGCAATTTGCAAGTTCAATTACAGCCAATAGTGCACCAGAGAGAGCTTGTCTGCAAAACGAAGATGGCAGATGTCAAAGGGGCTTTGTGTCCTGGATATTAAAGAGTAGATTGTTTGTGATCAATGTCAATAATATTCTGAGGACAACTGCAGAAAGGATGATCCTTGGTGGACAGTCATCTAAAAAAATTAGTCTCAAGTGATAAGATTTGTTCTCTGTTTCCTTAAACATATTACACCTTTACACAAACACTGGCAAGAAAAAATAATATGTAATCAGTTGTTTTGATTACAGTTGTCACCTTTTATCTTTGACTATATAATAGAAAGACTTAATGGTATGTTTAGGTATAAAAAGTTAGAGAGACAAGAGACACATAATGCAAAGACACAGAGACATGACAGATTCACATTTTTTTCTTTTTCTTTTTTCGGCTTTTTGTATTAAAATTATCTTAGCCCTAAAATTTTGATTAAACTTCAAAAATACCTAGTGTGCTTAATACATTGCAAGTTGTAGAGTTACAACTTGTAGACTCACCACTGCTATGTTAAATTTGGTCTGATGTCTCTTCTTGGGATGGAACTCACATCTGTGCAACCACAGCAGAGGCCATGGTAGCAGCTACAGCCCTCAGCGAAGACCCTTTTCTCTGCAGGGTTTGAAGATTGCCAGCACAAGAAATTTATTTTTCTTCCCTTTCAAACACCTCTTCTCTAATTTATCTGATTAATTACAATTTCTCTCCCTATGGGGTCACTCAGTAGTGCTTTATTAAAACACTTAAAACTAGCACAAACATAAAAATGCCTCCTTTTTCCAGTTACCTGGCCAGTTGATATCTTCAGCACAACTCAGTGCCACTGAGACACCTCCTGCTGAAGAAGGCAAGAGCTTCCTCATCCTCCACTCTCCCTCAGACCTTTCCCTTTTCCCCTCTCACTTTGTCCTCTTCCCCTCACACTCTGCACATTTTCCTCTCACATTTTTCACATTTCCCCCTCACACGTGGCACGTTTTCCCTCACTGCGTTTCCCCCCTCACTCTTAGAACCTTTTTCCCTTCATACTTTGTGTTTCTTCTCCCCCCAAGTTTGCACTTTTTCCCCTCACACTTTCCACTTTTCCCCTCACACTTTGCACTTTTCCATTTGTATTTTTCCCTTCACACTGTCCTATTTCCCCTTACACCTTCCATTTTTCCCTTACATTTTGCACTCTTCCCCTCACACTCTGCACTCTTCCTGCCTCACTTTGCCCTTCTCACACTTCACACTTTGCCCCTCACACTTTGCATTTTCCCCTCACACTGCACTTTTCACCTAACTTTGCACTTTTTTCTGCACTTTTGCCCTTTTTCTCTCACACTCTTCACTTTTTCCCCTCTCACTTTGCTTTTTCCCCTCACACTTTCCACTTGTCCTCCTCATATTTTGCAGTTTTCCCCTCACAATACACTTTTCCATTTGCATTTTTCCCTTCACATTTAGCCCTATTTCCCCTTACAGTTCCCATTTTTCCCTCACATTTTGCACTTTTCCCCTCACTTTGCACTTTTTCCTTACACTTTTCACTTTTCCTCCTCATATTTTGCACTTCTCCCCTCTCTCTCTTTGCACTTTTCCCTGTTTGCATTTTTCTCTTCACACTTTGCCCTATTTCCCCTAACATTTTGCACCGTACCCCTCACACTGATATTTTCCCCTCACACTTTGCACTTTCCCCCTCACTTTGCACTCTTTCTGCACTTTTTCCCTTTTTCTCTCACACTGCACTTTTTTCCTCTCTCATTTTGCACTTTTCCCCTCACACTTTGCATATTTTTGACTTGATTCTCAGAGCATGTAGAAGTTGCCAGCTAAAGTTTGGTGCCAGCCAAGTAAATAACAGATTAATTTTAATGTTTTTATTGTGCATTGGAACAGGCCTGAAAACTACAAGAACAAGTGTGGAGGAGAAATGCAAAAGTGTCTGATATATGCTTAGTCACAGGCATTCCCAATACCTCAAAATTAGAAATGTGTAGCTGCACACTTGAGTAAAGATTATATAGGCTTTGACCTAACTCTAGAAATGTATCTGAATTAAAAACTTTCAGGAGTTTGGAAAAGCACTGCAAAGTCTGGAAATGTCTCTCTATGCCCCTCTCTCGGTATTCACATGCAGAAAAATGTGAAGCAGCTTCTTAGCAAATGGGTTCCACAGAACACTTCAAACTGCTGCTCCATACAACCTTTAGGGTGGTGGAATTCATGCAGAGATCAAAAAAGAACCACCACATTGGGAACCAAGTGAAGTCAACCGAATCTGGCACTTTTTCATTAAAATTTGATAGGAAGGAGAAGTAATTTCCTACTGGAAGAGGAATAGGTCAAGAGATTCTATTCAATTTCCTGATTGTGATCAGCTTCATTATATGAAACATGGGAAGTGTTTGTGCAGCTTGATCTTTTTCTACATCCCTGGCTCCACCTGATTGTACCAAAATAGTTACAAGGGAGGGAAAAAGGAAAAAAAAAAAGCACAAATGAAGTGGCAAGTTCTATGCACTCCACAATAATTCCTTACGAACTCCAGCTACATGATCCCATACCTCTCAAGATCTATTACTGTGAATTAAATATATGAATGTTCCTGGTTCAGAGAAAACCACACACATAAAAATGTAACTGTTGCTTTGTCCACAAGTAGCAAGGCTCTTTTCTAGCCAACATTTGTCAGCTCTAAATACAACAGAAGTCACTTCTGTTATCCCAGATCCTTTTTCCTGGAAGCAGTCTCCAGGCAGGTGTCACACTTCTGGCAAATGACCTATTGAAAATTCACAGAATTTCCAGGGGTAATTAAGTGAATCCTCTTTTCTATGGTTCTTAGATCTTGTCAACATTCATCAGTCAAAATATTTTTTTCTGTAGCTGATGAGATCTGGAATGTCCCCATCCCTGAGAGATGGTGAACACTTGCCATGAGGCAGGAATTCCAGCCTGCTGAAATGCTTGATAGGATAGACTGTACTTGTGAATATACTTCTCAGAGGCTCCTCTGTTTGAAGACTTACTGTGTTATCACAAGGCTCTCCTTAGTCCTGTTTGACCAGATCCAGAGAACCAGGCACATTTCTCCTGTGAGGCCCATGACAGTGTTAGGGCAGACACAGGTGACAGCCCCATGGAAAACCGTTCCTATGCAGTTTCTAGAGCTGGAATAAGCACAGGCTGCTTTTGATACAGAAATCCTTCTCCCATTGCCTAACAAGACACAGGTAACTTCACAAGATCCTTCTTTCTCAACCCCTTTAGCAGCCAGCAGGACCAGCATGTTGCTGTGGATGTGGGAATGCTCCTGTGTCCCTGGGAGCTTGCCAGCTTCTCAGCATGAGGATGTAAACAAACTCCTGCTCATTCAACACCTGTTCAAAGACATGAGGGTTCAAAGTAGGGTCAGGCTTCCAGAAGAAGCTTCTCCTTCAGTTCAGTGCCTTCTGCAGAGGTCTAGGATCAAGACCAAAACACCAGCCAGTGCAGTAGTCTGGGGGAGCTAGAAAAAGTGCAGCTAACCCAGAGAACTTCTCGAACAGCTGCTTGATCTAAACTTTGCCCTCTTATTTTGGTAGGTATGCTGGATGTGCAGCTACTTAATTTTCCTAGGGTCTGCCCAGCCTGCTCCCAGGAGCCTTCCAGGGAAAAACCTTGGGATGGAAAACAGGAGAGGCACAGCAGACAGCAGAAAAGACAACTTAGGTGAACACTTTTTTTTTTGCACTTCATTCTTGCAACTTTAACAACAGCCTACACTTGTCCCTTAAAATTTTTGGATGTTTTGTATGACAATTAAAGTGTGCATTTGCTTGTACACAGTAAACAGGTTTGGCCTCACGGATCTTAAACATTTCTTTCCGTGTATTTGCAAACTTCACAGTGCTTTCCATTTGTTTACACCCGTGCTGTTATCCACTCAGTTATAATGAAACTGGAAAGCACGATTGTGCCAAGAGATGTTATTAAAGCAAAAAAGAAAACAAACAAAAAGGAAGCAAGACAATTAATTGGCACCTTGTATCTCCCAGTCAGCAGCACAGAATTACAACAGTATTTTGTCTGACAGTGAAATCAGGTTTATTCCAATGCAATCTGTAACAATAATCACATTTGCTGTAATCCCACACAACTGAGCAGTCCTCTCGACTCAAAGATAAGAATCCAACAAGTAAAGCAGATACTTGATAATCCAATGAGAGACCTGTAAATCGTGTCCCATTGGGTATTCCCTCTCACAAACCAGCACTGCAATTTACAGCTCATTAGGTATTAAAATTTCATGCACAGTTTGGAGTTGGATGCACAGAATCCCGTTGTGTCTCTTGACACAGGGCACACATTAGCTACTCTCTGCTCTCTAGCTTTGTGAGCCAGCAGAGAAGCTCACAAGATGAATTTACATAAAATTCACACTGAGTGGGACACAATGTGCCAAAGCCAGTCTGGTGGCACTTGCAGCATTTGCATCGAAGTGGCACTGAAACTTGCTTGGCTTTCCAGGCACATGTTCCACTACTATATTGCTATGGGGTAACTGGAGTTCCTGTCTGTATCTAGTTTTGCAAACCAGGGCAGCACAGGATTGTCCTGTTGCACTGTCCAAGGGACACTTTCTTAATGGCAAAGTCATCACAAGGAGAGCACACAATACAAGCTCAGCCTAGACCGAAAAGACCCCAACCCTACAACTGGGTTACTAGACCTTACCCCAGGAATCTCAGGGCTGCTTTCTTTTAGAAAAAATCACTAAGGACTGCAAAGACTCTCAGGCCTCAGTTCAGGGTCAGCAGATACATCAAAATATCAAAGTACCAACCACCATTTACATACCACACACAGAAATCGTCAGTAGCTCCTCCATTTTAGCAGTTCTCTCAGTGATCAGTTAGGGCAAAAATTCACACTAGCCAGACAACCTCATCAAATTCATAAGTAGAGCAACAGCAATATATCTGAATTACTGCATCTGGATATTAGTGAAGCATTTAATGAAGTTTTAAACTCAATTTTTTCCTAATTGGAAAAACTAATCTGCAAAAAAACTCAGATAGAAATAAACTGAGGTCAGCTTAAAAAAATCAGGGTTTCTTTGAATTTAAAGCTGAAATGCACAAAAAGTCCAGAGGCTGAACACTGATCAGCAGTAGGTCTGGTTTCATAAAGCCCTTAATAATGTGAAAAAGTAGAATCAACAACACAGGGTTTAAAGAACAGACAGTTCTCTGGTGGCTGTTAGCAAAACAAGAGGGCAAAGCTATAATGAACCAGGTAAATGGGAAACAAATCAAATGAGGACACACAAATAATAATTCAAGCTAATCACTAGAGCAGAGAAAAATCCAAAATACAGAGGTATTGGGAAAGAAGACACCTAGAAATCTATCACCCTGAGAAGCAGATGAGATGCAGAGAACAGCAACCCATCTGTATACAAAGCTGCAGCATCAAAAAAGGTGATTAAGAAAAGGGAATCAAACAGGTAATAACACAATGAGCACTAGAAAACTTGGGGTGAATGTCTGAAAAAGCCTGGCAGTGTTTCAACTAAATGTGGTAGGAAACAGTCTTGCAACCAATAAACAGGATTTATTGGTTGTCTCATTGCTTAAGTCCTTTAAAATCAAAGCAGGACAATATCCTGTTGTGTTCAAATCTCATTTCCGTTCTCTAAACTTGGAGGAAAACATGATGGATCCAATTCTGCCCTCAGTTGTACTCACTCAAATATCTTCTGTAATTAGACAGTTACCTGGCCACAAACCAAAACAAGCTGTCTTGGGGAACATGCTCTTGAAACAGAAATGGAAAACTCACTCAGTAAGAAAGGAACAAAGCAAGATCCCTTGCTCCAGCCTTGAATGGGTACAGCGCAGTAAGACACAGGAAAATCTGAACATAAACAGAGAATGGTGGCTCTGATACAAGATCAGGAGAAATGCCTACTGAATGACAAGCAGTCAGTGAGGGAAAACACGGGAAGGCAAACATGTTGTGCCTAAGTAGCCTGCATAAAAGAGCTTGCTCAGTATCCGCTAATGCATGCGGAAATATCGCATGCCCCAGGACACTGAGATCCAGAGCTTTCTGCAGGGGAAGGCTTATCAACTAAAGCAGAGTTCAGTGTGTCTACAGCAGGAATTCAGTGTGGAATTCAGAGTTCAGTGTGTCTACAGCAGCCTGTCATTCTAATGAAGCTATCATATCCAGTTTATCATCTGTACAAGTGCACAGAGAAAACTAAGAGTGGATACAATTATTTATTTACCTTTTTTTTGCGGGGGGGGATGGAACGACAAGAAAATATTTGCAGATGGAAAACCACTTTTCTGAACTATCAAGATGAGGCACTGCAGTCCAAGACACTTAATTCACTCCAGAGAGGAAATATTTCTTACAAGCTTCCACGCAAACCATGCCAAACAGCAAATCTACTTCAATCAGAATAAAAACGTCGGGAGCATTCCAAGGACACTGCCATCTCCAAAGGGAAGGAAAGACAGAGTGTCACCTGAGGAAGAAAATAGGTTTCCAAATCTCACTGGTGCCTGTAGGCATTAACCATCCAGATCTTTAACAAGATCTTAAAGCCACCGTACAATGTTGAGCATGGTATTTATTTAATTGTTTTATTAGAAGTCATAGGCTTTTTCAGCCCTTTTCAAGCTGTCAGGAAGGAAGAGGTCTAACCCACAGGGGCTACACAGCACATGAAAAGGATTTATTTTTCTCCAGTAGTGCTAGAAAACAGCAAAACACACATTGAAGCAGGGAAGATTCTAAGTACTCAACATTTTTCTTTTCCTTAAAATTTATACCTTGGAAACACATTTATTTTGATGGATATTGATCCTTTAAATGCCTGCAGCAGCTTTAAAACCCTCTGCTGTTACAATGCATGGTCACAGTTCAGAGATTCTGGTAAGCAGAGGTTTCATGATAAGGAAAACAAGTCTTGGAACAGTTTCTAAAACTTTAGAAGTCAGATGTAAACAAACTTGAATAACCAGTAATTGTTAAGGAGTAGGGGAAAACCCCAAGCAACTGATCTCTCCTAAGTCTCAAGACTGAAGCAGGGTTTTACAGCCACAAACCCATTCCCTGCTCTTGACTTCTCAGCAGAGATGCAGTAGAAATTGTTTCTGACAGGATATCCCTTACACGATATCAGAAGACAGTTTAGATCCAGTTAAATCCACAAAACCACTACAAAACCACCTTCACATCAGTCCCCAGCTAGCAGTGGAATGAGGACTTTGCAACATGGCAGATTTCTAAGGCAGCTGAGTGGAAAGGATTTAAATCAGACAGATAAAAACACCATTCATCCCAGCAATACTACAGTTATTTCTGACAGATTTGAAAGAGGGACACCACTGGAGTATGTCACTGTCTTGCCAAACCTCTCAAAAACATCCTCTGTACAATGCCTCAGAGTGATCTTGAGAGATGGAATAATGTTAAATGTTGGCTTACTTCCAATTGCTAAGTTGCACTAAAAGACATCTAAAAATACGTATTTTTTTTGCTAAGTGATACTTCTCTACATCAGGTATTAATGCACTTGCCAAAAAGACTGTCCTGTAGTATCATGGGAAGAGACAAGAGAAGAGAGTCAGTGTGCTGTAAGTGCTGAAAAAAAATCTAAAAGAGAAAAATCACAGGTGACATTTTTACTTCCAGAAACTCCTGCAGCTGAAAAAAAAATAATATTAAAGAGAAGTGGAAAAGAATAAAGGGGTGGCACTGCAAAGACAGGGCAAATAAAATGAAAAGAAGGGATTTTAGTTCCTTTAAAGGGCTTTCCTTATCTGTTCTTTAAACTTGGTTCTGCAGCTGCAGGCACTGCAGCGGACAATCCCTTTCATAAACAACTCGAGATCTCTGCTAATAACAATCGCTTTTTTTGCCCTCTTTATTACCTCTGGTAGTCTGTGCCAGGACCATATTGTTAGGAAAGTTTTCCTAACTTCCAGCCTAAACTTATTCAAGGCCACTTGATCCCTCTGTGTTCTTGTGCCAACATTGTCCTTTAGTTTACCACTTCTTTCTGCCTCCCCAGCGTTTAACCCCGCTGTATTTATAGGCATATTCCAGCTAAAGGATATTGTTAGATGATTGCATCTGACATGAGAAGGGAAACTTCCTCATATGGATGCTGTGTTCCAGCAGTGCCCAGGCTCCAGCACTCTGAGAGGCCTGCTCTGACAGATAGCACACATCCCCAAACACTCAAGGATCAGGGCTGGCTCCTCAAGGCACAGACTGTCTGTCTGTTGAGTCGAGCCGAGGGTGAGGCAAACCCCAAAAATGACGCTCAAAAGGGGACGGCCCAATGGCAATGAGCCCCTTTGTGACTCCTGTGCCACCAGGCCTAGATGCCACCCAGTGGATCCCAGCAGCCTTCACTCCCTGTGTCCTCAGGGGCCCCTTCTGCTGAAAGCTCTACATTCGTACAAGTCATAATGAAGAGCCAAACCATGCCATGTTTGTCCAAACTTTATCTACATTTGCTTCCTTCAGCACTTCAGTCCAGGCTCCTTTATATTTTCAGAAGAAAACTTTATCTAAGATTCATCTTCAAATAATAAATCCTGCTGCTAAAATTGAATACTTCCCTGTGCTCTATAAAAGAGGCAGCAACAAGCACAAAAGAAACAGTTTTACTGTTGGACTAAGTTTTCTATTTATGGGCTCTGAAAGTCTGAGGCTGGGCCAAACACAATACAGGCAGGCAACTGCAGAAAAATATGTCTCCATAACCCCTGAAACGCAGCATTGACGTTAGAGTCTCTTATCTCTGAGCAAAAGCTCCAGCTGGAGGGAATGAGGTTCTAAAACCTCTAAAACCGTGTTTGCTTTGTGGTCCTGTCACCTCAAGTTTTTTCAGCCATTCTGAGTGCTGAAACACTAGGACACAGGGCTGAAGGCTGCCTGTGGGGTTTGATCCCAGGGCCCATCAGAAGTCAGGGAACAGGAGTCAGCGGTGTGGTCACTTCCATGTTTGATAGCACAGGGCTGGCCTGACTGCAGAACCTGCATTATCACCATGAGTTTATGCTCTGCAGCTCTGAAGATGAATTCCACAGTAAGTCTGGGCCACTTCACATTCAGCACTGTTTCACTCATATCAGTGGAGCTATTCCTGGTACCAGACACACAGGTTCGAAATGGATTTCTGCCAAGCTCATGCTTCTTACTTAGTATCTGCATTATACACTGAAGATCAAGAAACTTGTCCTCCCTGGAACCCTAAATATATTTTTGGTACATTCATTTTCTCTACTGTCAACAGCAGTGTTTAATGTTGCAAAATCCATTATCACTAGTCCACATCACTGTTTCACTTGGTACAGTTCAAAGACAACAGAATTTACCTGTAAAGCAAATGCAAGAACTCCTTATAATTGAGGACTTTCCATTCTAAATATTTTTACATTTAGTTTGTCACTTGACATGCAATGTTCCAAACAACTGCAAGATCTGAAATTAATTTTACAGCTAAACTAGAAAAAAACCCCTCCAGTGTATTATAGAAACACATTTTGCAAACTCAATTTGACGAATAGTTTTCATTAAGTTATTTACGCTGACACATTATCCATACTAACATTTGTTGCACAGATATTTTTATTTTTTAAAATAATTTGGGGAAAAAAAAAAAAAGTTTTCTGGTAAGCTACCTAACTTCACACTTGCTGCTGACAGCCTGGGCTAGACTAGGACTTTGGTGTGGCTTAAACATTTCAAAGAGTAATAAATCATGACTGGGATCTATTGTTCTGCCAATATTTGAGACAGAAACAGTGCAGAGAGCTATTCTCTTGTACAACTGGAATGGAAAACACTGATAGTCCCAAAGTTAATGGGCTTTTGGGTAAGTATTCTTACTTTTCAGCATTACAGTTGGGAGGTCAAAGAATTTCAACTGTTTTGCAACACTTCCTACAAATGTTTCATACCAGAAGGTCCAACCATTTGCCTGAATGATTTATACTTCAGAACTTATGCTTTAAATATCATGTATGTCTTGAAAGTAGAGCTATGGCTGCATGGTGCTTGTTTTTGCCATTAAAATCTGTTACCTAGGAAATGACCCCCTTCTTCCATCAAAAGAATTCAATGTGTAATTATTCTTAAGCAGTTACTAAAAGGTGAATTTAATGCAGTGGCGTGAAAATGTTTAAATTGCATAGAAGTTTCAAGGAGGAAAACCACATTTATGCTGGAGTGAATACTGCCTGGTGTTAAGGCTACCATGGGAAAAATACATACAATAGATGCTGTATAAAATTATACCTATCTTAATTTAATGATAATTGCCTAATTTATTTTATTACCTAAGAAAAACTCGGTGCAACAACTACCAATAAATGTGCACTGTAAAACAGAATTAATACTGGAATTCGTGGAGAGAGTCACGCAACCAGCTCCTCTACAATCCTTCTACATGCATGTCTAACCAAAGCTGACACACAGCAAATAGATACAGAGAAAACCTGGAGAAAGAAACACTGTGAAATATAAGAGCAAAGCTCTTTTCCTCTGTGCAGATCTAAAGATTTGGCCCTTTAAAATTAAAGAAGCAGAGATAATACTTAAATAAATGCATCCTTAAAAGGGAAAAAAAAATCTACATCTTAATGCCATTACTTAAAGCATTTTCACACTCTATTTTTAAATCTTTCACCACAAAAACCACTCTAAAAATAAAGGTTGATAATAACCAAACCCTTGTCTTGCTCCCTCCAAAGGACAATCATGGAAACATATTTTATAGCTTTTGGGTTTTTTTGCACCTCCTTTCCCTAGCAGACCTTGGGTTTGTGCTCTTCCCTGCTTTCATTTCTAGTCTGGTACATGGGTTCAGCTCTTGCATGCTTGCAGTGTGGAAGTGACACAGGACTCCCCCAGAGCTGGGGCTGTGGCTCTGTGGTTTCCAGAGCACTTATCTGGTTTCAGAATGAAAGGTTTAAACTGAGACATTGGGATTTGAGCTCTCAAAGCTCCTTTTGAACTCAGAAACTTTTAGAAATGAATTGCATCATTAAGCACAGCAAGACCCAGCATGTTTGGTAAATTCTTCTCCAGTCTCACAGCCCCCAGCACTCTTCTCCTGACAGGTAGAGGCTGCTTAGCACTACCAGGGACTTCCTCCTGCTTTCACCTGATAAGGGAACACAGTTCTACAGTGAATTAATCTCCTTCACTGCATGACACAAAGCATTAATCACAACAGCTTACCTGAACCACAGTAAAACACTACTCCAGACACTTAACCTATGCAGATGTCAAGCCCGCCTATCTGCTGATTTTGCAAAAGCTCCACCGTATCCTTGCAATAAATACACCTAAAATAAATCAGTGACAAGCAGGAGCACAGGCAGGATTTTTACTCAGAACTCTGTAACCTAAGGAACTTGACCAGCAACAACACCAGTATTAGATTTTACCAGGTACCTGAGGAGCTGCAAACATTTAAAATATTATGGACAGCTCTTGCTTACTGTGTTCAAAATAATGTAGGTGAGCAGCAATGACAAAAGGGCCAAAAATGGTGACCAGGGGAATTATGAGATCCCAAAAGCATTTAAATAGTGCTGTGAAAGTTGAGAGACAGCACAACAACTGACTAGAAATTAATTTAATTAGCTATGAGAGAATAATTAGAAGAGAATATTGCGGTACAGTGGATGTGCACAGACAATGAACTTGGACAGGAAATTAGGAAGAACAATCATAGGAGGAGTTAAGGTCTAGCACTATCCAAACAGGGAGCAAGGAGTGAGGTGCTGTACATAGCTTCCAGTTCATGAATTTGGATTTACATTTTCAAGGAAAAAATTCCCTGATTTTATTTAAAAGAGCTTTTCAATGAATTAAATCATATTTGCTAAGAAGCATGTGCAGCACACTTTTGGAAGTTGCCCAGGTACCTGCATTCATGTTTCTGGCCATAAACTATCTGGACATCTCACTTCAGCAACCCTGGTAGCAGGAAGCCTGGATGATCATCCCTTTTACAGAACACCATATTAAAAGGTTAAATCACTGCTCTAAATATGTGGTTACATTTTGGTGACATTTTATAGACATGAAGCATTTTTCCATGAGTGTAGGAATGAATGCACACCTACACTTCATTTAATATACAGTGAATTGCATTCCCAACTCAGAGCAGATGTACAGAAAATATTGTGTCCCCATGTCATTCCTGATTAGCCAATTCCTGTCATTTTAAGGCAGTAAGCTTGGGATTTGCACTGGAGCATGTGCCAGTTCCTGCAGCTCAGCTGCCAGACAGGGAGGTGGTGTCTTCAGCACAGAGGTGGCTCTCAGGTTGTGCCAGCTGGACCCCAGTGCACAAATTTGAAAAGGGAAAAAAAACTCCCACAACAACCCCACAGAAAGAATTAACTCTCTATGATCTGCCTTTCCCTTGCTCAAGTCAGCATTTTCAGGGAGAACTGATTTTTTAAGAGCAACATAAATCACAGCCAGAATGAAAGGCACCTATGGAACAGCAAATGTCTACAGCAAATGTGTGGACCAAGGTAAACAGAGTAAAGCTGGAGGTGTGCCACAGATCCCATTGGAGGGTGGTAGCAAACACCACGGCAGCACCCTTCTTCCAGAGCAGTGCTTCATCTTTTCCCCTTATTGCTAGTCAGAAGGTGATTCCATTTTGACTCCTGGCGTTCTGCTGGCGCACCAGGCAACTCCTTCTAATAAATCCTTTCTTTGGTTTATATGAAGTGCTAATATTTGGGTAACAAGAATGATCTTTTAGGTAACAGACTTTCCTGCTGCTGGTGGGAAATAAGGTAAGCACAGAGCACAGCTCTAATATTTGCACAGATGAGAAAGGAGGTCACAATGTATTTCCATTTACTCAAGGTACTCTTCCTACTGACGTCAAAGGCAGTTTGCATAAATATGGCAAAGAAGCAGGATTTAACCCTCCAGAAAAACCTCTGGAAACACTCAGTTTGATTGGACTAGAAAAATAAGAAGCCTTAAGAGAAAAATTAGAAGTGTTTGAGAGCAAACATTGATTGTGACATTGATTTTCTTCAGGAAGACATTAAGGAGAGAAGGCTTCCAGAGAGGTGGGAGTGTCTTCAGTTAACCTCTAGAACTGTTGTGTCTTTTCTGAATTTTTTGATCCACAATCTCTGGACCAAACAATCTTTTTTCCTGTTAGATCTGGTCTTCAGGATACTCCCATGCCTCTAAAATTTCTAAGGTGTAAACACATCAAAAGCTGGGCTAATCATTGGGATATGTGCATTGGAATAAAACAGGATATAGACACACACTGAATACTATTTTAAGACTCGTGGTGGTAGCAAAAATCTGCAGAGATTTGTGCAGGAGTTCTTTCACTGATTTTGGCAAAATGCCCAGCTAAATCCTGACAACACTTGATATGTTCAAAAGGGAATTTTCTGTGATAATAGCATGAAATACACTGAATTGATCTCACATCTTGCATTGTACACCACTTCAGCAAAAAGTAGAGGACTAGACTTAATAGTATTATTAAACGATACAATTATCATGCTCTTAGTTCCACTGCCGCTGATGTTTTCTTTCAGCTTTACATTTTAGATGCTGGTAAACAGCCATTGTGATAGTCAGCTTTCTGCTGAGGGTCACGTACCAGAGCAACTCTTCTGTCAATCACACACACTGCAAAGCAAGCACAGAAACCAGCCCCATCCTTTCTGACCTGATACCAACCAAAGACATTTAAAAATCATGCACCACATGATGTCTCACAGGCCTGTACGATCCCAAAAGCAGACAGCTGGGAAAGCAACTGGATTTTGAACAAATTTTGCTTTAGTATGTAGAATAATTAAGTTACTGTTTCACATCAGGAACTGAGTAAGCAGGAGTGTGAAATCCACTGACCTTTCTTGGCTAGGTTGCTGTTGGGTTCATACTTCTCAATCAGCACTTGAACTTGTTCTTGTTTGAGTGGTGGGTAAAGGATCTCATTTAATCGTGGATCCCGTTGCTTCAAATTTATAAAGTCCATCATCTGATCAACAGTAAGGTAGGGTTTGCTCTTGGCACCACTGGAGAGAAATTAAAGCAACAGCAAAGTCATTTTAACACATTTCCTTGAAATCTTGTTTCATGTCTGAAACTTCCTAAGGAAGTTGAAACAAGATTCACACAAAACTATCGTAAAACAAGAACATCACTCCACCGTGTTTCTGGACAACTTATTTTGCCAAAGGTTCTTCATCAGACATCTAGGAAGAAGATCTTTGACAATGTTCAGAATTATAGGCATCAATGGGAAGACCTGGAGCAATGCTAAAAGTCTTTCATTCCTCTGAATTCTTGGAATTAAGCTATTTAAAAAAGTAAAAGAGAAAACAGCCGTGGAATTCAATCCTGAGCTTGCCACACTCTGCTGGCATTCCTACCCCAACTATTTTGGTTTACTGCTGAATACCAGCAGGCCCGATTCCATTATTGTGGTAATTTGTGTGGGTCTTTTTTAAAATAAACTTTCTAGAAGCTTTGAGGTGCTCTGTAATGCAAGCAAAAAGACGTCTATTTAGAGAAACAGTGAAAAGAGCAGAGTACAGAGTACAAGATGTGCCCAGAGAAATCCATGAAGCCCACAGGCCAGGGGATGAGCTGCAGGCTGTCTAAAGCACTCAGGCCTGGCCTGAGCTCTGCCAGGGAGCAATGGGAAGCCTCTCCTGGGTGCAGTGGGAGCAAACTGGGACAGGGCTGTGAAACCCTGACCTTAGGGACAACAACCCCAAAAGGGGAATGTGAGCATGGCTGTGTCACTAAAATATGTTCATCAATTGCTTTGGAAGTCATGGGGTGCATTTTGGAAATTGCTTTCCTCTCATATTGCTTAATGTTCTGACTCCATTGATCAGGCTCTGCTGAAACTGAAGTACACAGATTGCTGCAAGGGGTAGAAGCACCAGGAGTTACAGAGCTCATAACTGAATGTATGAAATCAGTTGTAGCCGGCTGCTAATTTAATTTCACGGTGTGAATTCATCATACACAAATCCTAAAAGTCACTGCATTATTTTGCCAGTCCTAATTAAGCTTTTGGGGTTGACTATACATATTCTCATGCCTATTTCATACTATTATTGCTTATTACTCTTCTTTCTTTATTTTCTTGGAAACCTAAACTATCCTGATCAATACAGAAAAACAAGACCTGGCAGTTCTGCTCCTCTAGGAACAAATTCCTTTAAAACTCAAGCCATCAGAAGTGGAGGTAAAAGCCTGGGAGAGATGGAACCCTGGATTCAAGATAAAATAACAGCCCTGCTTGACATTTAAATCTGTTACTGGCAAACACTGCATTCTGCTACAGTATAAATAACCTACTTTGCCATCCCCAGCCCAGAAAATCAGTGAATGAGAAAAATAAATAAGTAACCCAATGAGAGTCTTTCTTACAACTCAGAAAAGATGTGGTCGATCTCAGGCCGAGGGCAGAGGTTGTTTAAGAACACTCTGTACACTTCTGGCGTGAAGTCGTCTTGAGGGATTGAATCATTCTGTGAAATGGGGAAAAAAAACAGTGAAAGAGAGATACAGCACTTTTATATGTTCTTTGCAAACAAATCAGTCACTTTTTGGCTGCTTTTGATTTCCTTCCTGCAACCTAGAGGAGCCCAGATCCTGCAGGATTATAAGTTCCCCTGAATCACAGAGCAGCTTAGAGTGAATCTTTAAAAAATACATAAACCCACATCTATTAGCTTCCATGAGGCACAGTTCTCTCATTCTCTGAGCACCTGTGAAGGACAAGGAAGGGACACCTCCCCATCTAACCCCCTCAGCTAGAGCAGAAATAGGTGTATCAGCCCTGATGAAGCCTCTGAGCTCAGAGCAGTGCTGAGCCTGTGTTTTTGAGTGAGCAGAACAGCAGCGTCACAGAGGATGAGGATGTCACTCATCTTTCCTAAGTTGTCACACAGCTAGGGAACAAACTGGGTCACTGTGTCATTACTAATACACTTGTTCCCTGACAGCAGCAGCGATTTTACCTTTTCCTTCCTGCAGATACATGTTCAAGATGCCACAATTCTGGGCAAGACTCAAGCAGCACAGCTTTTCAATCCATCTTTGTCCTAAACACTCAGTGTAACACATTTGGCAATCAGATCTCTTTTAGAGGAATTGATAAAAATGCTCTCCTGGAGAAGACTTGCCAGTACTTTTTTTTTCCCTTACATTTTCTACAATTTAGAGCTATTTAAATTTAGACAACTTCTAGATGACAATTCCGTCACCATCACTACATATTTTTCTGAAAAAATCCAATTACTGGAGGCAATTACAGTACTGGGAAACTCCTTTGCATGAAGCTTGAGAGTCCTTCATCCAAAGCTACGACATGGGCTCTCTGGGAGCACCACGGGCCCACAGGATGCCTCTCCATGCTCCAAAACACAGTGAACTAGAGGAGGAAAATGGTCACTTGGGCACAAAGCTGTGTGCTTGGCAGGCTGTTGGAAGCTGGCTGGCTGGGAAGCGAGCTGCTGCTGGGGCAATCAGTGCTTGTATTTATTCTGCCTGTTTAGCACCGTTGCCAAGGGAACCGGAAGCATCCGTTCAAGCCTTTGTCAGACACAAGGAAACTTTTCGATATTTTTCCTGCTTTAGGTTACAATAAATAAATGATACCACAGGCGTCGCTTTGTCTCCTTTCATCTGAAACCCGCAGAAGCTCAAGAGGGTTTTATTCTATTTCTGTACAGATTGACGAATCTGGGCTGCTCCTCTGCTATGCCTGGATAACCATCTCCAGGCTCCACTCAAAGGTGACCCCATCAGACCCTTGTGCCCTCCTTTTTTTGGCAGACCGTGAGTTGCTGCAGGGTGAACTGGTTCAAAACTTAACCTGCCAAAACCTCCCTGTGTGTTTTACATGGGATCAGTCCCTGAGTCAGGTACTTCGCCAGCGGCACTACTGCCAAATCCAGTGCAAGAGTGGATGGAGAAGTGGGAAAGCTGAGGGTAGAGGATGAAAATAGCTCCTTTCAGTGAAGGCCACCAGTGGCACTGAACCTGCACCCTTGACACTGATAAATTCAAGCTGTGGAGCTCTCAGTGCCAACACCTGCGTTTTCCTTAAGTCTGGGATTCTCAAAGCTTGGGAATTTTCTTGTTTGAGTTAGCACCCTGCCCTCCCCTGCTCCCTCTGCTTAGAACCCATCTAGCAGGGTGCTGCCCCTCAGCCAAGGGCATTTCAATGCTCTCTAATTACCACAGAGCTACAATTCCCCATCAAGCTACTATTTTTTTCTTTACAAGGGATTTGAAGGTGCTCAGCTGAACAAATGCGGATCTCTTCCAATGACCAGAGATCCAGGCTCTGATTTGCCACTCAGACCAAAGTAACAGACATTGGTTTGCCACCCCATGTCTCTAAACACCCACTAAAAGAGAATAACCAACAGGAGCCTTCAGGCACCAGTATTCAGAATTCTTAATAAGTATTTCCTACCAGTATCATAATCAGTGGGCTAGAAAACACAACTACCTAGATGGGAGATGAAAGCCACCTCAGGCACAACCTCACACAGCTATATATGGCTTCCAAAAGCCTGTCTGCCCAAAGGGATTAAAATATGCTGCCCCTTACTCAGCCTGGTCTGAGCCATCCCTGTTTCAGAGGAACCACCCACACACCTTATGGGCTCATCTCTTTTTTGACACCAATGAACAAAGCACAACCTTCTGTACCACATGGGAACATCCCTCATTTCTGGCTTGGCTTAATATTGGCATTCAATTTTATTCCGTGATTAAGACTCTCTACTAATTTCAAGCACTGCTGATTTATGATTTGCCTGGTAACCTGCCTGCTTTTATAACATCTGTATCCAGTCTGTTACGCATTTGGAAGCATAAGAGCTAATTCAGATTATTTGCACAGACTGGACTCAAGAGTTGGTTATTTTATTTTAACAGTCAAGCTCACTGGTGCTTCATTGTGAACCTCAGCATTAACTAGAAAGCAAAACCTGCTCTTCACAGCCAAAAGGACAGCTAAAAAAAAGCTCTTCAAATTCTATTTAAGGCACCTTTAACCAAAACAAACAAAAATATTCAACAAGAAAAAAAAGGGAAAAAAATATCCAAAAATAGCCAAGATTAAAAAAAAAACAAAACAACAACACAGGCTAATCAGATGGCAAACTCAGAAATTCATTGGGGTATTTTAAAACTTTGTTAAAACATTTATTTACAGATCCATTTGCTTTCAGATCTGCTGGATGACGACTGTTCCAAAAATCAGGGCTTGATCCTGCAAGAATCTACACAGGCCAGTTCTGACCCAGAAAGAGAGAAATTAATAAAGCCATGCTTTGAAAAAAAGCTTGACTTGAGGTCCATAGGTCATCCCATTGTGATCATGCTCTGCTGCTCAGCTGAATCAGGGCTGCAGTGCTCAGCACTGCAGAGAATCCATCCCTTATTAAAGTCCTTTATTCAAAATAAAGGATTCATTTTCAGCAATTCCAAGGATCCTCTCTGGTGCTATTCCTCAGGATGAAAACAATTATCCAGGCAATGAGAACTGCATTTGCACTTAGTCCTCTTGCGCTAAATGCCGAGCCTGCACAGGGTCTCCTGGCAAACACACACACAGGGAATTCCCCAGAGAGTGAGGCTGATGGATGGGGATATTTGTCCTGCCACAGAAAAATCCACACAGAGACACCCTCCCCTGGCACCTGTGCCCAGATCACTGCAAAAGGCAGATGAGGGACTGTCCTAGCCTTGAAGATTCAATCCTAAATTCCATGAGCTGCAGCCAAACATCGTGTGAAGCTCCTGGCCAACAAGCTCCATATCTTCCCAGAAAATGAGAGATGTGGAAACTCAGGGAGAAAATCCATGAGGCATGAATATGAAAAACCAAAGAGCCTAAACTGCTAATGTCCAGGAGAGACTTTCATGAATTCTCTGAATGATTCGGTGTTATTTTGCTGAGCAACACCCCCTGATATTAATGTCCTGCACACTGCTGGAGTCTGTTGCTCTTCCAAGGCTTTATGGGAACACCATTTCTCCTGCAGTACAATAGGGCAGAAAAGCTGGAAGTTGAAGCTAAGAATTTCACTTGTTCAAATAAACAGGAACACAAAGGAAAAGAGCTGCAGTTGAAGTTCTGCTTTTCTTCCATTACATTACCTCCATGAGATCCAGCTTTGCCCTTCTACAATATTTTTCCAAGATGATCAACACAGTTTTCTTTGGTGCGTGCAGTGCATTTCTCTTTTGTCCCAAGCAAAGAAAGGATCTACTTTGTACTCTGCATAATTTTCAGGATGGTATCCCAGCAACAAGCATCCAGCAGTGTGTATGTAAAACTGGCTCTACTTAGATAAATAGCAGAAAAAAGGCTGCAGTTTCTTCCAAAGACCCAAATGATATTTAAATTTTCTTTTCAGAGACATGTAGTAAACGGAAGAAATAAATCAGCTGATTCAGAAATCAGCAGTGCCTCAGATATTTTTTTTTGCACAGTTTGTCTTGTTTGCTATCAATTAAATGGAAACTCATCTTTAAAATTATTCTCTCCACGTTTCTAACCTCACAATATTACTTTAGATAAGATTATGATAGTATTTTATACCTACTTTGCTGACATTTCTTGGAATTTTATGGAACTGAGCTCCCAAATCTATGAAGGAAGGTCTCACTGTAAGGGGTGTTTGAGGTTTGGCTGGTGAAGATTTAAACTGCTCTTCTGGAGCTGTAGGAATAGGCTCTATTAAACCACTGGGGGAGCAAACTTTAAGGAAACCTCAGAGCACAGAGTTTTGTATAAGTCCAGGGATCAGGAGATGCAGGCTCTCCTCTGCTACAGAATGGTTTTGCCCCACCTTTTGGACACCTGAATGAAGGAATTATCCTGCAAGGAGCTTTCCTGGGATTAAAACCCAGGTAGGAGAAGGCAGGTGGGACCAGATGTCCCACTGTGGTCCCTCCCAGCCTTACCCAATTTGTGATTGTGTCTCCAGTTTTAACTGGAATCACCTGCTCGAGTTCAATTCCTTCTGAAAAAAGCCTTCTTGAGGATGAGGTACCACCCTGGAAATACTCTGGGTTGAGGGGAGCTCCTGCATTAGCAGGGTGCAATGGCTGCATCTCTGCAGCATTAACAGCTTCCACACCACAGCACTTCAACATTTCCTTCGTGCACCTTTTGGATAAGCCAGGGTGGGCTTAGCCTGACATTTATCTCCAGCTATAGATCACACCTCAGGCTGATACTGCTCTGAAACCATGCCTTGGAAATTGTGCTACAGTCACCTATTCTTAAAATGCCCTCAAAGGATTCCTCCAGGACAGGTCACACAAACCCTTTCTTGGAATCCTTTTTGGGCTTCTTCCAGGTTCTCCTGATTCTAAACAACTTCAAATCAAAGTCACACAGATGGGTATCAAGAACCTTGTGTGGGACAGCCAGAGCTGCTACTGACGACTATCCAGCAGGCTCAGCCATGAACAAACAGAAGAGAGGGAACAGCAGCAAACCCAAGCAATGCTGATGTGAAGAACTGCAGATGCTTACCCTGGAAGAGGGAAGGTTACAAGCTTCTAACGCGGTCTCTACCCGTTTTCTGTCGGAGGAGAACAAGCGGTATATGCTGCAAAATGAGCACAAAACAGAGGGACTGGGCTTAAAGACATGCCTTGCTGGCCTATGTGGCTCAAAGACTGAATATCTCTTAGCAGCCTATTACATCTTCAGCTATTTATTTCCCTTTGCTGGCTGCTCAGTAATAGAGGGGAGTTCAACAGTACTCAGTTTTAACTCAACCCCACAGCAACACCTATCACAGCAGGCATTTATTTCAGCTATCACTGGTCTCTTCATTCCCCCAGTGACATGCAATTTGAATCTGTTTATTTTCACATGCCCCTGAGATAAAGAAATTATGCTTTTATATATATATATTTAATTTTCACAAGTAGAAAGAACCAGGGCAGAGAGGCAGAATGCCTGTGCCCAAAGGGGATTTGAATAGAGACATCACAAGGATCACTGGCCACTCTGTTATAAAGAGAAGGTAAAATTCTTCTTCCTCTAGGCAGAGGGGTCCCATGCTCATCCATCACACCCCAAAGTCAGCAGAGAGCACAAAGTAAGGAAGGGGAACAGCACTTACTTCTTCAGAGGAATGCGCCCCTCTGGAGTCACCTGCAGCTTGAGTTTTGTGTAGCTGTGGAGAGAAAAGCAGCCTGCTTTATTTTTACAGCATTTTCAAGGACCTCTCCATCAACTTTCTAGTTCTGGGCCAGTGCTCTGATCATGTGGCAAGTTCCAGTCAGCTCTTTCTCCCAGTATGAAAACATGTTGGGATATCATGATTGACTAACAACCTTCTACTGTCTGTCCTGAGATAACTGGAAATGAGTTTTGTAGTAACATCATCTGGTGAAAAATGTGAAAACACTTTAAATTTTAGAGGATTTTTTTTGCTGTTGTTGTTAAAAAATTCAGCTTTTTCACTTTACTCACTGGTCTGCCAAAAGAAGAAGAAACTGCATGGTTCTAATAAACTTTCCTTTTCTTCCCAACAGAAAATGCCGTTAGCAACCTCTTCAAAAACAAAAGGCATGCTAAAACTAGGATAACTGGGATAGGAACTTTTCCACAAATGCTTGACTCCTCACATTCATCTTCTGGAAACTGAAGCCTTTTGTGCTACTGTGTCACCAAGCACAACACCCAGCACTGAGAAAGATAAAAAAAAAATCACAGCAGTTATTAAAAAAAGTAAAGTTTCTTTTATTTTGCCTTCTATTTTTTGAAAATTTTGACTTTATTTTGGTCACATTGAGTGTTTACCTCTATAACCAAGGAAGTTAGAAATAAAAGAAGATGGGTAAAAGCTTCTCAAGCTGTTTATTATTGCTCTTCCAAAGCTCCAAGGAACTGAATGTCATCAAGAAAAAACCCTTCATTCTGCTTTAATGCAATTTGGTTTTCTCTTTCAATGAAAGTGTTCTGATAGGACTCCAACCAACCCTTTGCTTGGTACACTAATTATAATGGGGAAATTATTTAGTCTTTAAAGTCATAGATTTCTTAAGTGACTGATTTGGCATCTGTGCAGAGGAGCTGGGAAACCTTACAGTTTCCAAGTGATTTATTAATTAGTGGAAAAAGGCACAGGAATGCCACGCTTGCCTGCTACTGAATCTACACAGTGTGACCAGTGACTTCATCTTTAATTAATATGGCTTGGAAAACTGCCAAAAAATAGCTCCAGACAAGGAGCTCTGCTGTAGTGTGTGATGACACATTTCTCCTCTGATTTGGGTAGGAGAAGGCCCATTAGGTACAGCCCCAACCCTCCCCACTACAGACCTGCCAGCAGAGCCCACTGGGCACCTGGGGATTTCAGGGGCAAGGAAATTGTGGAACCAAATCACTCTTGAAACTCATCTCCAGCCTGTGGAGCTGCAGGAAGTCACCAGCTCAGGTGAGCACATTCCCCACTGCCAACATGCAGGGTCAACAGGAAATGTTAAATGTTCCCATGCAATTGGGATTTTGTTTGCCCAATACATCCCTGCTGTCCCAACACACCATTATCAAACACAATGATGTAGTTCCAGCAACATCCACCCTTGAGAGCTGCTTCAGGAATTTCTGTGGACTCCAGCTGCACCACAACAAACATGAGGAGGAAGCACACACCCACAGATGCACATCCCTCCTTCCCAGAACAGGCATCTGTGATTCTGTGGGATTAAAGTTAAGCACTCTGGAACATTCTGACTCTGGGTGCAGCTACTGAAAGCAGCCATTCACAGCCCCAGAGAGTCCAGGAAAAGAGAAGGTTAATTTTGGAGGGCAGGAAGTTTTAGGAATGTAAGTTTAGTGTTTAGCTGCACTGAGCCCCTGCCTGTGAGCAGGAAAAGGTGTTTGGAGGAGGCACTAAGCTGACTTTAAGCAGCTCACTCACAGGCTGGGGAAGGTGCATGCCCTCTCTTAGAACCCCAAAAGGTCAGTGAATATCCCAGTTAAACACCAGCACTTTCTGGCAGGCTTTGCCACGCTGTTCTCAAAGCACTGACTTATACAAAACTGCCTCAGCCCATGCACTTCGCATCAGTTGAGAATTGCTAAGGTCAGGTTTAGCTCTCTTCCCTTTCAGGTGTGTATTTCAACCCAAACGTTCTCATAAAGCTTTTCTACTTCATGGAAAGCAACTCAAAATCTGCCCATTCTGCCAAGCAATCCAGAGGAATGAATTCTCTCTGGATCACGTGGAAACCAGAGACTGAGGAAAAGGGACTTCTGGCCTTTCTCTATTTTGTTATGAATAAAAGACAAAAAAGAAAACAAACCAGAAGCAAGTCAGTCCAGAATATTCTTTCTTTTTAAATGGAGACCTTTAGCCTACAGCTGAAGCCACAACTGTACAAGGGGCAGGGAGCATTCGATTCTGATTTTTCTGCAATGATTTATTAGTTTGCAAGGAAAACCCTAAAAAGGATTTTTGTTTAGATGACTTCTAGATAACAGACTTTTTAGAACCATAGGAACAAGGACCTGTGTTTACAGAAGTGACAAGTCACCAGAGCAGAAACAATAGATGACAAGGTGAGTAAGAAGCATGGAGGAAAATGACGCAGAGGGAAGAGCAACACCCACAGGGTGACATGCGAGGGCCACTTACGCTTTTTCCAGAAACGCATCCCTTGACATGTTCTGTGCCAACAAATTTGTTGCCAAACTGAACACTTCATCTGACCATTCCTATGAAGAGAAAAAGTGAATAAATGAGGCTCAGCTTAGATGTTTACACACACAATGGAAAATATTTTTGAAAATTATGCTTTCAAAAAAAGGGCCTAATTAAAGCCTGAACTTGATTTTTCCAATAACAGTTTCCCTCCTCATCTGTGAGACCTGATTTTCTCATGCTACAAAAAAAAAGAGGACTGTTACAAATTAAAGTCACGATTTTATCCAAGATCTTACCAGTCAACATAAGAAACAAGCTTTAAAAAGCCCCAACCAGCAGAAATATACAGAAATACATTTTAATTACTCTGATGTGCAAGGAAGATGCAACTCCAAAGAACTCCTTCCCCCCGATTGTACATCCTTACCCTGTCATCCTATCCCTCACTAAATGTTTTGCCCTCTTCCTGGTGTAGGGAAGAAATGCCAAAGAATCATGGAATGGTTTGGGTTGGAAGGGATGTCCAAGAGGATCCAGATTCAACCCCCTACAATGGGCAGGGACACCTTCCCCTGGACCAGGTTGCTCCACATTCCTTAAGTCCTTCCCTTGCATCCCCCTGACCTTTCCTGGGTTCCCAGCATTGCTCATCCATGATTATAAACTGAGTTTTAGAATCTCGGAGTTTGTCCTGCTCTCCTCTCTTGCAGGTCTCTCCCACAGTTTTTCATTGACAGCTTCAGTGCATTTTTCCTTTCTAACTCAGTGCTTATTCACAATCTTTAATTGCAAACCTTTATAATCACAACTGTGGTTTTGGATTGGCTTCGTTTCACCCCATTAAAAGAAAGGGAAGAAAACAAGCAATGCCTTTGCAAACAATGTGATTTTTTCGTTGTTGTTTTAGTTGACATAGCTTTTGGAGTTTTGTTTCAAACTAAAGTTATGTTTCCTTTCATAACAGTTGAAATCCAAAATTCCCACTGCTACACTCTTTGGGAGGTGATCCTTTCTCTTTGGCCTTTTTCTTCAGAAAAAGAAAAAAAAAAAAAAAGGAGGGTTCCATTCTGACAAAAATGGATAGGGATGGGAAGTGTCAGTGACTTCCAATGAAACTAATGTTCTTATGTCACTTTGGAGCTTAGAGCTTCTTTTACCTAAAAAGCCTCCTTTTTCCACACAACCAGGTGATTGATTTGAGAAGTTGGGGGGGGTTTTCCATCTTTTTTATAAGCTAAGTTTTTTTCCCTGATGTTATCAGAGCTTGTTCCTGAAACTGGTCTCACACTGCTGCTCCCAAGGAGGAGTAGATAAGGCTGCCTGTAGGCCCAGTGTTTTAGTGATGTCCTCCAGCTCTCAGATCCTGAGGCCCATCCTATTCACCACCTCACCCCTAAGCAACACAAATAACACCTCTTCTGTGGCTGGTGCTTCTGGAAGAAAAACCTTTCCTCAAACACAGACGTGCTCTGGAGGCAAATCAGTGTTGCTCAGAGTCCTCCCCTCCACCTGCTCGTGACCACTGCCATTTTTCTTCTTTAATTGTTTTTTCTTCTTAGGGCTAGTTTGAAAAAATCAGGGGTGTGAGGAAGCAGTGGAGGAGGAATTGGGTTCATTAGCAACACAACTGCTTTGCTGTGACTCTTGGAACAGAGAGCATATTAAGTGCAGCATCTGTTTTTCTTCTTGGCAACTCATTTTTCCAGGCTCAAAATAGGCTCATCTTGTAAACACTGTTTTGTTTAGGCACTAATAATAGCTGCTCAAACTTGTCCCTGTGACACTAACAGCCACAGAGATTAACAGCAACACAAAATATTATTTGGAAATTGAAAATACACTGGCTTTTAACAGATCTTGATAGACTGTTTTCATCTTGCTGCTTCTGCTGGGTTTAAAGTTGAAATATTTTGTATAAAACAGAAGTAGGCGCTTCAAGAGTATCCCACAGCCCCAGCTCTTCCTTTTCTTTGTCCAAATACTTTTTGACCGGAATGTAAGGGGAACTCACTTATTATGTGCCTGTCACACACATTATTTATATAAGCAGTCTTGCCATTTGTTCCATTTTGTTCCTTTGTTGGCTTTTCCTAGCTCTCCAAAGCAATGCCATCGCTCTTGCCAAATATTCTGAGGGCTACCTGCAGGCTGAACCATTTCTAACCAGGTCACAAACAACACTTGCTCATTGTCTCTCCCTTTTTAGGGTCCAGCCATCCCAGAGCCTCAGCCAAAAAGCCAAGATCAGAGAATCTGCCAAGGGTCACATCGCTTCCAGCCACGGATCTGAACCCTTGGCAGGAGGGGGAACAACAGCTTTGAGGACAGAACTTAAAAAATAAAGAGAAGCTTGGGACTGCCTTTGATAGGCCCTCACCAACCTGCTAGGTGAGCCAAGGTGTGCCTTGCTGCTCCAGCTACCAAATGGCTCCATCTCCTTGGGTTTGCTGCACGGCAGAGAGCAGAGCCCACACTCCAGCTCTGTGCCAGCGACTCCACAGGCAGTGCTCAGGGAGATCACTCCAAGGGCTGCAAAGCTGCTCTGTGTGCAGAAAAAGCCGCCAGCTGTGGGAAGGTTACAGCAGCCCCCGGATCGCCACGGGCGCTGCAGCCTCCGTACAGATGTGATACTACAGGAAAATAGAAATCTGGGCTGTTTGAAACAGAGCTGCAGCAGTGCCAACAACCCAGCACTGATCCCTTGTGGGAGCAAAAGGACCTGGCCTTCTGATCTTCAACTCCAAGAAAGTCACATCCATCATGGTAAGAGCTTCCTGAACTTGATCCCCTCCTAGCTCTGTCCTGTCATGCCAGCTCATCTTCTATCACTCCTGTGAACTTTGCTAACGAATAATTCAGCTGCTCTGTGCTTTCACAGGTAGCACATGAGCAGAATTTGTTTGGAAATGTGCTGCTCAGTGAAGTAATCTCTCTTCCACTGCATGTATCAGGATACCATAGGACATTCAGTGCAACAGAAGAGATGAGACCTTTTTCATAAGAAAAGGCAGCACAGAGCCTTGAAAACGCTTCCTTCAAATCAGGCCTGACTACGTGTGAAGGCAATGTTCCTCACACATTTCTTTTTGGTGGAAGGTTAACAAAGCAAGCTGCTGAAATTCTACAGTTTCAGAATTTCATTTTTAAAAAAAACCCTATCAAATGGATGTGAATTTATGTGGCTTCCTTTAGCATTTTATTCCACTGCTCAAGCTCTTACAAACACTGAAGAAGCTAGAAAAATAAAAATGTATGCTGGAAAGAATGGTATAGCGTGACTTGTGAATCATCCTTGATGACATCATTTTACTTATGGAGGAATTAATCAGTTTTTAGTGATGCATTTTACCCAAAGCTCATCAAACCGAGGAGAAAGAGATTTCCTTGGGCTCTGGACAGGGGCCTGCATGGCCAGGATTGGCAGTGCAGAAAGGTGAGAGCTGGCATGAGAGGCATCAAAGAGAGCAAGAGGAAAAAGTTGGGAAAAATGAGATGTTCACTTTTGAATCTGCTGGATTTGGGAAGAGAATTAACTACTCTGGAGCAGACAAAGGTTGATGGGTTGGACTTATCCATGGTGGGAATGAAGACAGGGAAAAGGAGCATTTGCTCAGAACAGGCTTTGAGAATAAACCTCTGCTGCTTCTGCAGAAATCTGTGGATGCTCACAAATAAATCCTACCCCAGACAGGCATTCTCAAATGAAAATAAGCAAGGGCTCGCTCAGTGCTGCTTCTCTTCCCCACTAGGACACACCTTCCTGCCTGCCATTTAGACCAGTGCCTAATGAATTTCAAGCTGCATTCTTTGAACAAACCAAGTGTCATAACTGATGTGCTTTAAACATCAGTTACTTTCTCCTGGAGGAATAACGCAAACCATCACACTGACAATTCTATTTACTGCACTTGAGGCGAGCTGAATAACCCAAGACTTGCATTTTCCTAATTTTCCCTTAACTTGGCCAGTGCATGGGACAAGCAGAGTTTGCAGCAGAAAAGGGAGCCCTATGCAAAAGGGAGAAAATCCTATAATGGAATAATTTTAACTGCCTCATTAAGACCATTACGGTTGACTTCGCCTTTTTCCTTAAGTGAGGTCTGGTCAACACTTGCCACACAACTTGAAAACCAAGGTGTTACAAATGAAGGGTTAACCAAAAAATATTCATACACTGAAACGAGAAGGTGGGAGAGATTTCTATTGGCCCTTGCTTTCCCTGGAACATCAGAAGGGTCAAAATTTGTAAGTATGGTGCTGAAAACTTCTTGTACTGACATTCCTCCCCAGAGCTCCCTGAAGAGATGATTTGTGCCTGATGTGCTTATTTATTACAATTTCTCTGAGTCACTGCATGGGGCTCAGAGACAATAAAGACCAAATTCTGTGTTCTGCTTCATATAAAGTTGGTAAACAGGTTAAAAAGGGAGGAATTTTTAGATGCATTCAACAGTGATCAAAACTATTTTGATTCAAACAATCAGGATATTTAACACGACCTCAAAGCATACACAGTTCATCTGCAATGCCTTAAAAATTGCATCCCCAGGCCACAGTGCCCAACTGACCAAATATTAATTTATTTGCTCTATTGCACTTACAAATAAAAGGAAGACTCAGATTCTTAGTTACTCGGATAGTAGGAGTTACTCAAGATTTAGAGCAGCCAAGCTTTCACAAAATATTACCTTATCCACTGTACTTTAAGGTTCCATTATCAAACAGAAAATAGCCCTAAAATACCCATTTCTCTGCTGTTTTAGCAAATAGATCATGGCTCTCTGACTGCTGGCTAGACAGGTAAGTGAAAAGGAAGGACATAAGCTTCTGATTTGGGTGATTATCCCTGCTCCTTGATAAGGAACAGCAATTTCTGCTAGTAAAGATTTAGCATAACTTTTCATTTTCCACCATAAACATAGCTCCTTTTTTTCCCTGAAGAGTTATTTCAACTGCTTTCATTTCTGCAGTGTTAAGATTTCTCACCCTGTAGAGCTCTGCATTCTCAAGTCTGAGAACAGCACAGCTCTCAGCTGTTCATGGACAGCCACAAACTCTTTCTGTTTTTATTCTTCTATGTCAAAGAAAAATTGGAAATCATGTTTTTGCTAGTTGGCTAAAGAAGATTAGCAGAAATAGGAATCTGGCAAGCAAAAATGTGCCCTCCTCGCTGAAGGTTTTCATCCTATGACCTTTTTGCACCTGGTCTAACAATCCCTGTTGCCTGTGAGGTGACAAAATAACTCCTTGCTGTTGTTAAATCACAGCAGGCTGCAGAGAACCTCTTTTTAGCACAATCTGGTGAACTCCAGGATGTAAAAATGCTCTTTGGAAAGCGTTCTGTGCATGGATGTCTGGAAGCTGGGATGGGAGCGTACCCATATGAGTGGAAGTGGAAAGAGGAGAAGCTTTGGAATGTCTGTTTGAAATAGATAAAGCAAAAGTTCCCTGTTCATTAAACAGAATTGAATTGCAGAGAAATTGGAAGAAGGAGGAAAAAACCCAAACCCAAATGAACTAATATCAGTGGAGTTTTATTTTGTGGGTTGGAGAGAGGAAGCTGATGGACCTGCATGGAAAAAATACTTTTCTAAGGCAATGATGTTGACTATAAGCCTTATCAAGGGCTCTCAGAGGGCAAAAAGTGATGCCACTACTGAAATATTGATGTGTGTTTGGGGAGCCACAGTGTGACACCTCATTCCTGAGTTAGTATTTGTGTGTAGCACTATTTTCACTGTGATTATTTGGGCTTTATGAGCAACACTCTGAACATTAGCACACTTACCAGGCACATAAATCTTGCTGAATGAACTCCTTGAAAAAAAAAACCAAACCAAAAGAAAAAAAGATTGCACATTTCTTCTTGGGAACTGAGTGGCACAGCTCCAGAATAGAACGGTGCTTCATTTCATAGCAATTTGCACTTTTAGCTCATTTATCCATATCTCGAAACACTACTCCCAAAACCTGAATTTCATATGACAGATCTTCCTCCATCAGGTGTGTTACCTTTGCTATATCATCTTGGAATGCCACCAGGTTCAGGTAGGATATATTGACCAGGTCTGGGCCATACACAACTGTTATCATCCGATTTTCCAGCCGACCTCCCGCGTTCCCAGCATCCAGCAGCTCGCGGAGCTTCGGATCCTGCAGGTGAAATAACGACGAAATCATTAAAAACCTTCTGCAAATACATTGCACCAAAAGAGGTGAAAAAAAATTCAAATGCTTCCATTTTGAACATTTGGGTTATTTTGAACATGTTGGCACTCGGTTCTGATCTGGTTAATGACTCATTAAAATACTTACAGTTATTAACCCAGAATAAAAAGGAAATCACTGCTGTAAATCCTTCAAAGCCTTTGAGCTCTGTGTTGGTGCTGTACAGACTCAGAGCTGTCCAGCTGATGGCTGCACATTCCTATTTTCAGTTATTTTGCCACAGAACTTAAACAAACACAAACTTGTGTTGCTTGTCAGACCAACACAATCTGTCCAAAGGCTACTGTCCTCAGCAGAGAGATTCCCTGTCATTTTAATGGGTTTTAGATAAAACTGAAAACAAGAATTTAGTTTTTCTAAGGAATTAAGATGACTTTTGGAATTAACTTCCTTAAACTCTATGAAATGAATAACAGAATTTTAACATTGCCCTCCTCTTTCTTCTTCATGTTCAACAGGTCATGTATTATTTAAATTATTAGTTATATTCCATTTAGATTTATATTGTAGCCTTATTTTTCCCCACAGTTTGTACCCAATACAGAATCATAGACTCATTTAGGTTGGAAAAGACCTTTAAGAGCACCTAGTCCAGCTGTTCCCCCTGCTCTGCCAAAGCCACCACTAAGCCCTGTCCCCAAATGCCACAGCCACACATCTGTTAAACCCCTCCAGGGATGATGACTCAACCCCTTCCACTGCCCCCTTGTTCCAGCCTCCACAGAGGCACGACTACCTAACAATTCTGTGAAGGAAAGGCACAGTCAATGATTTTTATCAGCTATTAATAGCCTGAACCTCAGCTTCATTGGCAACCTAAGTGTGTGAGTAAAAACCTCAGGTTATTTGGTGACTCTCCTCATTTCCATTAGGCTGCACCATTTCCAAGAAATGTACTCAGTGTGTTTGAAACTAAGAAAATAGGTCCTTGGCCTCCTGGTGAAGTTTGTGAAGACAGATGAAAACTGCCCTGCATGATTGGATTAAGTCCTTTGGAAAGGGCCCCTATAATGTGAAAGCTCAGGCTTCCTAGAAGGCAAGACTCTTCAGTCTCCTTCCAAAACTAAAAAATGGCCAGCAAACAGAATCCCTGTGGGATGACAGATGCTCTGTAGAGATCAAGTTATTTCAAAACTGACACAATAAATGTGCTGCACTTTAAATTTCACTTTCCCATGAACCTTCTCCTCACACTGTCTGCATATGTTCAGTTTGTGGTATTCTTAATATTTAATAACTTTTTGAATCAGTGTCTAAATTTCCACCAACTGATTCTGAATGAATTTAATATAACAAGGTTAAGATGATTAAAAGGGCCATTTTTCATGGATCTTGCAGGAAATCCTGTACCAACAAGACACCAGTCAAAAGGGTATATCCTGATTGGTATCATGTCTTGGAGGCAATGGAGCTCTGTGTGTGTGTTCACCAAGCACTTCCCCAGATTTAAGAAAACATTTTTGGAGCATGAGGTAGAAACTGAAAAGAAAGTACAAGGCTGTCTATCATAAATGCTGAGTCTCTTTAAATACTGGGTATGATGCCAAGTGTTACAGGAGAACAGACAGAATAATCCTATTTAAGGGCTCTGTAAATTGTGAATATCATTGTGCTCCAAGACAAAGATGGTTTCGTGGGTAAACAAGTTAATCACAGCCTTTCACTGGAGAGAAAAACAGGAGAGGGATACAAAAATAGTAGTTGTGTTTCAGAGATGAGGATTCAAAGGAGAAAGACAAAGAAATGGTATCATTTAGATCTGGGAGAAGAGCTAGAGAAATGCCCTGGAGTTGCTAAGTCAGTCATGGTGTATCACTAGATGGGTTCCTTTCTCTTTTATTTACAGGCTGGATGTTTCAAAGCTTTGTTTTATGTCTCTGGGAGATGAGAATCCATCTCCTTTTTACCCTCTACCATTTCAACCTCCAAATCAGACAGATAAATGCCTCTGCTCAAGGGCCTGTCTGGGAATAGCATCATTCTTCGTGGGCTCAGACAGAAGGGGATTGTCTATCTGCTTCCACTCCCTTTCACATCATTGTCATTCCTCTCTCCCTCTCCCTGGCTGAAGCTCCTGCTCACAGTTTCACTTGGGATGATGAAGTGCAATCTTAGTGACAAAAGAAGAGAGAAGATAACCTTTTCCTTTCGTATTTACACTCGGCCAAGGGATGTCTCAGTGATGAATCACACTCCAGTTAGACTAAGATACGCATTAGCCACGCACCACAGGATAAAAAGAAGAAACATATTTGAAATGAGATGGTTTTTCCAAGCAAATTCATCAAAAGAGAAATTATCTGGCACTGGCTCTGTTTCTAGAAGTGCAGAGTGAGTGGTAAATAAAGCAATGGGAGTATGAATTTGGTTTTCCAAATCAAAGATTTTTTTTTTTTTTTTTTTTTTTTTTTTTT
>VZUI01034041.1:48266-81386 GCA_013401135.1 Cettia cetti
ATTTTTTTTTTTTTTTTTTTTTTTTTTTGCCAGGTTTTATAGGCAAGCAATCAGACAGACCATCTTCTTTGGGTTGCTGTGTTTGAATGGCTAAAATGTTGAATTTCTCTGTTCTGTTTAAGGCTTGTCTAGCCAAGTTTGATGCACACATTTCATTACAGCAGTGCATTATCCAGCCACCATCCAGCAGCTGTTAATAAAGGGAATATACCACGTGTCCTGGGCTGTCCCAGTGGAACCTATGTGCCCCATAGACCTAAAATACATATTTTAATAGCTAGATTTTAATAATTTTTTAAATATATATATATATTTAAGTTCAGTGCAAGAGAATAATTTTGACACTAACATGATTCACACCCTTGTTGACCCCTGCCATGGGTGTTGTTGCTCTTTGGGGGTGACAGATGCACTTTGGCAGTGACAATCTCACCCTTAGCTGATGATCTGGGTCATAATTAGTGCTTGGATCTGAAATTCTCAGACACCAAAGTGCACTGCCAGCTCCCACATTCCTCATGGAAAGCTCTGCCCCCTTGTTACCATCCTTTGCTGCAAACAGTGCTAAGGAGATGAGCAAAATATCCTTTATCAACATCTTGGAGACTATCAGTGCTCTATGAATCAAAGCCTTTTTGAAAATGTCAGCAGGTTTTCCTGTGGAGATGGCAGGAAAGCACATGGGGGAAAAAACCCAAACCAAGCAGCAAGACCAAATGTAGCTTCTTTTATGTAAAAAGGATTGTTTTGATTTTGGTAATTCTGTTTTAGGGAACGAGACTGAAAAGCCTGCTGCTGGTTGAGGCTGTGTTTCATACATTGGCTCACAAGTGGACAGACTGGTTTTCAGGATAAGCTCTTTGCTAGACTGGGGCTTAATTAGCAACATATTGAGTTCTTTGAAGGACATTCAGAAGAATTATACCTATTTAACATTGATTACAGTCACTTTAGAAACACCTGAGCTACTGAAGTTTGGGAGCACACCTATGGGATGGCAAATAAACAGCAGCCATTGACAATACCCACATAACTCATCAAAGTTCCCTTTGTAGCTCAATATTTTCAGTCTTTGACGTTTCCTTTTGTTTCTTCCAGTCAAAAGGCCCAGGGATCAGCTTGGCTTTCCCCTTCCACTGGCAGCTCAAGGACTGGAGATGCCTGAAGACTGCCCCAGAAACAGGTCAGGAAAATCAGTGTTTGGATGGGACAGTGCTTAAATTCCCAGAGGGAGATGGAATTTGTGAGCAGGCAAATATGGAGGAGTTGATAAAGATGGTGTTGGCAGCACAAAGAGCTTTAGAATCTATCAAAAATCAAATTAGTCATGTCAAGTTGAGGCTAAGGTTGGTCAGAGGATTATCTGCTCATTGGAATCTTCCCTATTTGGTTGTGCTGTCTTGGGAAACTTATCCAAGAGAATATACCTTAAATCAATGGGAAATAAAGAGAGAATAGAGAAAAAAAATCCAAAAATTTTTAAAAAACTATATAAAAGCTTATGGAAGTCCTTACATTTTCATAAACAAATGCAAAATAATGAGGTTTTTTTGTCAGAAACCAGGCTCCTGTAGACCGATGGATAAAAATAGATTTCAATCAGACTTCCCAAACTTTCTCCTGCTGTATTTCCTTTCCACTGGAAATCTTAAGAATAACATAAACTTAGAAAGGCACCTCAGCCACATTACAATCCTTGCTTTTCACTGTGATGGGTGTTATTGAAATGTAGGTCTTAACCCTGACATTCCAATTAGTGTGTGCTCTGCACAGCACAGCAAATGCCATAACATCTTTTATTAGTATCACCAGCTCTTTAAACTTTTTTTTTTCTTCTGAAAACCTGCAACACACCATCTGTCTGTGGAAACGTTCTGGTTTTTCACACACAGTCACAAAAGGCTGCCAGGAGGTTCTGTGGCACTCAAATGCTGATTTGAACACACCAGGGAGCAGCAGGCCAGCCCCTTTTGCTTACTGCTGCTTCCCAAAGCTGCAGCACAATCTCAGAGAGCAGCTTCTGATCCCTTTAAAAAGGAATGGAATCTGTCCAATGCTGAAGATTTTCCTGGGATTTGATAGATACAGATAATGTCACGGCCAAACTGGGGGATTATCAAGAGAATCAGAACTTCTTGGATTGCTGGAACAGGTGTACAATGATACATTGGGAATTTGGGGTGAAGATATTAATTTACAGAGCAAAAACTCTCAAAACTATTTTACAGAGTTAGAGGGTACTTCAGAATTCCCTACACTATAACTATCATCATCTATATTACTACCTGTAACTATCACAATCCCAAATCATTGTATTTATGTCCTGATAACTTCAGGAGAGATTTGAGACAAAAATGGCACAGACTTTCATCTTAGTTTTCTGCTCATCAAAGTGAGATTTCCAAGCATTCAAAAGTGGATTTATGTTTTTCTAGCTCTTTATGTATCCCAGAAGAGGGACTATAGAGGAGGAAAGAAGCATAATTAGCTAGCTACATATACAAAGACTTTTCCAGGAAACACTCAAGTTTGAGGCTTAAATTAAACAAAGAACCTTGCTAATTTAGGACTTTATATTGTGACTCCATTGAAGGCAGAACTCCCACAGACTTTCTACAAATGGAAGAATGTCCTGTCTTCAAGAATTCCTTATCACAGAGTGTTTATCAACAAAAGTGTATTTACATGCATATATATAGATAGCATGCATATCTCATATATTTGACACAGATTTCAAAACACCAGCTCTTAACACCTTAAGCACCAGGTAAGTTGCTGGTTTAGGGGCAGTAAAATAGGAAACAGTAAGTGATTCCTAAAATCACATTACTTACCCCTGTGGCTAGCTGTGGACTTCAGCTGAGTTCCCAAGCCCCAGCTCTGCTACAGTGACCCAACCAAAGTCCTCAGTGCCAGGTGCCCAGCACAGAACACCAGCTAAAGATAGGAATTGCTTTCTAAGGCTCTCAAATTTATTTTGTACCACTTGTGGCACCTGAAGCACACAGCTCTAGTCTGCCAGACTTCTCAGGTCCATGTTGATACCTAAGAGTTGCTTCTCATCTTTGTGTCTGCACCAGCCTGACCCTCTGAAAAAAAATGTCCTTTTTAACTGGCTGAAATTCTCTGCTAACAATCCCCACACAGATTTCACAGCTGGTTAAAATACCCTTTGTGTCACATATCACCAAGAACTTCCCATCAAGTGCATGGAGAGACTCATTCTTCAAAGAAATCTTTCTTCTCTCCCTCCTTTGTTGAGACCAAAGTCAAAATTCTCAAGTTTATCTTTCAGCAATCCCTCTCACTGATTAGGGAGAATGTCCATACATGGGAATCACATCTGCAAAACTCAGTGACAGGATGTTGTCTGTCTGTCTGTCTGTCTTAATGTCAGTCATGTGAAATGAATATACTCCAATTACTACATCAAAGATATTCAAAACAGTGTTCTGCAAACTCTTTCATTACACAGAATACACAGGAAGTTTGATAGCTAAATGGATTTATTTGTATCAAGTTATCCTTACCAAAATCGTTGTCATTAAACCAGAAATCTATTTAGCCTAATAAACACTGCAGTATGGTTTTAATACAAAAAACGTCTTCACACATTTCACAAAAGAGTATCCAATCAAGATATAACCAAAATATTTGCAAATCAATTTCTCCTCCTTTCTAAGGTTTCAGAATGGATTCCAAATTTGGTATGAAATCACCATAGCTACCTATGCACAGAAAGATAGCCAGGATCTTGTTTAAACACTCAACTCATCCAGACATCATTTCTGTGCAAACCAAGTCAGTGTGCACAAAACAAGAGGAAGCTTCCTGAAAAAATAATCTCAGTCATTTAAACTGCTCTCAATTTGCCCATCTGCTCAGTTAATACAGTGGAATACTTCTGCCATATAACACAGCATGAGGTAAAAGGAGTCAGAAATGCTTTAGTCAGTCCCTAGGGAAGGAGGTCTAAGGCATTCACTGACTCCTACAGATCTGGTACATTCAGCAATCCCAAATACCTCAGATGCAACTAAAATCCAAGGGTTGTTCTTCCCACAGATATTATCTGGGAGGACAGGATGCCATAAATCACACCTCAAACAGTCAATGCTGATTAACCTTCCCTATGAAACACCTAGTCCAGAACAATGGTTATTTTCCTAAAATAGCTTAATCTAATTCCATGCTTGAAGTAAAAACATCAATACATCAAGTTTATCAGGTTATGAAGAAGAGTGAAGATACTTCTTTTTCTGTGTGTACAACTTTTGAGGAAGAGAGAGAACATGCCAGCTTAATACATATTTTTTCTTTGGCAAAGGAATAAGAGGGAAACCAATCTCTGCCTGTACAAACAAACTGTGGAAAAGAAGAGGACTGTGTCAATGGGCATTTCCAAATATAATTCTAACTGTGAGCTCTAAAAATGCAAGATGAATTCATGCTGACTTTCTACTATACCCACGTAGCAAGACACGGGTTAATTAAACACATAGAAGGTGATAAATCAGTATTTTTATAACACTTAAGGCCATCCCCCCAAAAATCATCCAGTCCTATGTCAGCCACATCAGGAGGACAGAATGCATCCTTTGGAAGCTCACAGGCCACACCAAGCTGGAGGGAGCAGCTCAGGCTGTGCTGCACTGCCAGGCTGACGGGTCTCTTTTACCCTACAATTTTCAATCACACCATGAGTTCTGTACCTGATGTGCTGCAAAAGTTTACTGGGGACAACACTACAAATTCATTGATGGTTATTCAGTGCTAGTTTTGGTGAAGATACTACTTGGATTGATTTCTGGGGGGAAGGGAGAGAGACACCCAAATGATATTATGCCATACACAGTGAAATCAGAATTTTATCTGAAATACAAAGAGAATTAATTGCATGGGCTGAGGAAAAGCCCAGGGACAAGGCTAGGGCCACCTCATTCCTCTTTTTCTGACCTTTCTCACAGCTCAAGTGATCCGAATCCAGCTTCCCTGGGTCTCTCATGCTCTCATGACAGAACATTAAGCAAATATTCAGCCTGGAATTTTTTTTTTTTTTTTTTAGTTTTCCATCCTAACGTTCATATTTTTCAAGATGTTGTTTTCTAGGTTCATGGTATTTGAGTTTTAAATTGTTTGGAAGACCATGTGTTCTAACAAAAAACAAGTGACAGTACAAACCATCTAAGTAAAATCAGACCAAATGTGGTTTTTCAGTGCTTTTGGATGTGATTGTGACTAACATAAAAAAACTTTACATCTCACAGTGTAAATCTTAAGTTAAAAGGTGAAAAACCGAGCAGCTACAACCATTCACAATCTTCCTCTAGGTGTTTTCTAACTCATGAACATTTTTTTACCAATTTTTATCAGCTGCAGATGGCTCATTATTTTAAAGATGACCTTTAAACACACACACTTCCCTTCCCTGCTTTTCCTTCCTCAGAATTCCATGAGTTTTTCTTCAATTTAATTTTAAAGGAAGAGATGAACAGACAGTGGCAAAAAGAAACTAATCTCGTTTTCATGTCACTTTTATGAACTCATTTTCTTTGGTCTGTATGAGACTATTGAAAAACCTATAAAAAGTCTTTAAATGAAATGATTTCAACAGCAACTTGCACAGCACCTAAGGGCAGGAATAGCTGCAAGAGCAGCTTAATTTTCACTTATCTATAAATCTCACATGCATTGTTCTTCCAATTCGCAATTGCTACGTAGAGTTATTTTAATAGGGTTACTTCAGAGGTTGAAGTACAATCAGCTCTTCATTTATCTGGCATTTGTAAAAACTTGAGATGCTTAAAATGAGCTGAATGAGAGGTATTGTGGGAATCCCACCACGGTGCTCTGGAGCGCTCCACGAGGGCTGCAGGACAACCACCTGCATTTTAATGCATTATTTAGGTTTTTACCTGGTGGAAATGTGTACATCCAGAGGGTCTGAAATGCTGAATGCACCAGCTACCCACCCCACACAACCAGAACAGATCAAACACAGAAAGCCAGAACTGAAAACATCTGACTAACGAGCTGCTTATTATTGCAACATTTCAGACACACTCATCAGCAGAGAAAAACAACAACAACAACAACAAAAAAAAAACAACAAACCCCAAGGAGTGAGCCTGTGTGCCATGCCAGCAATATTTTGTTCTCTCTTACCTATCTGAGAGACACATTTTGGTGTCATGTTTTCAAATTACAAAGTCATGTGGGATGCTTAATGCTAAAGGTTTCAATTTACCTGATTTTAATTATTGTAAACACTCACTGTTCCCATTACCTTTAAGTATTTAATTCTAGGAAACTCATTTGCAGCGTAGGAAAGAAAAATAAACCATTTCAATGATGATGCAACGAGAGTGGAAATTGTTTCCTTCTCCAGCTGTAGGAAATATTCAGCTCCTACAAATCAGCCCATGAGCTCAGAACGGTCTCCTAATGGCACATCTAATTAATGATTGATGGCTAATGATGAGTTGCCCTGCGCTGCACCTTAGTTCATACAAGTCAGAAACAGAAATACACATGGACACTTGACACCTACAAATTGGTGCCAAATTAGCCAGCACAGATGAACTTATTCCCTGCAGATCTTGATGGAGCTCTCCTGGTTCCTGGTGACAACACAGCTCGATGGGAATCAGAGCCAGAGTACCACAAAGTCAAGGGACTTGACTCTGAAAATCCACAAAAGCGTCTAAAAATTACATGGCAAAGTCATATGGCAGATGCCACTGCCTCGGAGGGCAAAGTTAACAGAGAAAAAGTAGTGTAGAATAAAAAAAACCCAACAAAATTAAGATTTCCTTTTTAAACTGGGCTTCAATTTACTCCAGAGTAGAGCATTTTCTCTAAGTACATTTTAACTTTTAAAATAATATCTAACAGAATAGAAATAGGTTCCTGGTTTGGAAGACAACATGACTACTGAAGAAAAAAAAAAAAAAAAAAGTAAAATCTACAAGGAGTATGAGTAAGAACCACAAATATGTTTTTCTGGCTGAGGAGAGAGAAACAACAGTGAATAAATGCAGAAACTGGATTTGGGTGGTTTAATGAGAGATTAATTTCACCACCTGTAAGAACACAGGAAACATGTTCAGTCACTGCTAGGAAAAGGACATCCAAACACTGATATTCTCTGGCAAGCAGCTGCAGAGAGGAATTCTTCAAGAGATGCCATGGACATTATTTTAAGGCACTGGTTTTGTACTCCATGGTTTTGAGAACTAATTGGGGAAGGGAATATAAAAAGGGTGGCTGGATCAGTTTTAAATCAAACTAGAAGAAGACAACACATCAATTCAGAGAACGGTGATGATGAAAATCTTGAGTGTCACATATTTGTGAGCAGCCAAACAACATGAGAAGACCAAGACATGGAAGAAGGAAAATCAGTGCAAGCAGAAAGTGATGGAAATGGTCCCAAAACATCCAGATGCAAACCTCTGAGTGAGCAGCTTTGAGCACCTGATTTATTCACATGTGCTCAGGAACCAAAATTCACTCAAAAATACATGTTTCTGCCTATACATCTGCAGATACAGAGCATTAAGACAACTGCACCAAACTTGGTTCCTTCAAATTTCTCCATCAGTTTTCCTCATGGTTCACAGGGAAAGCAATAGGGACAGCAGCTGTTGCTCTTTAAAAAGCAGACATTTCTCAGTGAACTCTTCTGCATCCCTGATATACATGGACAGCTCTTTTCCACAGCAGAAATAATTAAACTTTGAAAAGTGCAAGGAGACAAAGGATATTTTTCACACCCATCTACCGTGAAGAGAGCTTGCAAACACTTTATATGAAGTCCAGAGTTATATACTAATGCAATATAGCATCTGGAAAATATGAAAGCTAAAACTTAAAGCATCACCTCAATTCAGAGAGGTTCACCTGGGCTTAAAGGAATTGAGAAAGGGTAAAAATTGGCAGAGGAAGTTTAACCATGATTAATTGTTTAAAAAGCTCCTTGTACAAATCATGGCAGCTTGCAAAGAATTCAGTTTCATACATTTAGAAGTTAGATCAGCACTTCTCTTTCTTATTTCACTTGCTAAGTGCCAGACAGGCTCCCAGTTATCCAAGAATTTAATGAACTAAATCCAGCTATTTAAGGCTGTTTCATCTAGATAAGAAGCTTTCCAACTTGAAGGATAAAACAGCCTTGAAGGCAATGGAAAATAAACTACACTTTGATGTGTATAAACTACCCAAGCAGTTAATTTTCAATTATAAAAGTCAAATTTTAGCTGGGGGATGTCAAGTAAATAGGTTTGACAGGAGAAAGGAGACCAGAAAGGAGTAGAAAAGGTTGTAAAAGTCCAGGCCACACTTTGTGCTCCCCCCTTTGCTGTACTTCCCAAGGATCCCCAGTGGAGCACTTGACTGAGCAAAGCTATGAACTCCAGGGTTTGACCAAAATATTTCTGAAAGGTTAAAAAGTCCAATTTTTTTTTTTGAAAAGGGAATTTAAAATATTTTTTGCACATAAGATTATGGCACTGAGGGTACACTTCCTCCAGTTGGATCCCTTCCAGTACATCCTTGGGAAAACAAATAGTTACAATGGATGTAGTTTGGAAAGGGATATTCTGCAAATATGAGAATATTCTCAATGTCACTTCCCCAAAACAACATCATTTCACACTGGGTTTTAAATTAAGATGCATTATTACCTTGCTGTTCTTGAGTTCTTTTTCCCCCCACCCCCATCCTTTAACAGGAAATAGGGAGACAAACAAAACCTGGACATCTCTTGTGATAAAAGGTGAAAAATCCTGAATTTCGGTGTCTCCATTTCCTTCCTCTGTAAACTGAGGTTTTCTCTCTTTTGCTTCTCTAAAATCTACTGAATTTCATTTTTCTTATATTCTGATCAACTGCTTTTGCATCACTGAGAGTGTTCACACAGCAGAAGTCTTTTTCTCCCCTTTGAATGATTTTTATGAAAAAGAATAAATGTATGCTTCATACTTACACATCTGAATAAGCTCTGAAGTGATGGAGCACAAAACCTCATTGCATTCACATGAGCAGAGTTAAGACTTTCCCTTCCTTGCCTGATTGTGTCACTGAGATGCTGCTTTGAAAAGCCACCAGAGCCATCCCCACCCTGGCTGACAGCAGGAGGAGACCTTGCAAGGGAAAATGGCATGATGCCCTTCGTGCATTTATACCTCCTGCAATTTAAAAGCATCAAGATACACCCGGATAATAATTGTGCCAGTGTGGCAGTACTTCACTGGCCACTTCAGAGGCTCCCTCATCCTGCAAGGAATTTGGGAATGCTGCAGTTTGGCCACGTCAAAGCCCCACCAGGCAGCTGGAGGGATGCTGTCATGCCATCTACACCTCTCTGTATGTTGATTTCTTTATTCCAGCCTCCTCCAGAGCAGCCTCTCCTACCAGCACTGTCACTGAGGTGCTGCTGTAGAATTTTTCCCTCTAGATCTCAGTGGATGAGGTCTCCCAAGGAGACCCAGAGGTGCTGCCTGCATTCCTCTGCCCCGAGAAGCAACCTGCCTTAGGTCTGCTGAACATTCCAGCACCCTTGGAAGAGTATGAAGGTGCCAGTTTCAGTTCTGTGGAGATGTGTGTGGCTGACCACGGTGTGGACACAAAGGCTTTCTGGAATTCTCTGTTTTATTCAGTTTTTCTTATTACAGAAAGCTGAATCCCAACAGTGCTTTGGAGAAATCCCCCAGGCCTGTGACATGGGACCTTTCCAGCAAAGCTGCCTGGACTGACAGTGACCCCCAACCCCTGCAAACCAGGTGAACTCACCCAAAAACCAAACAAATCCCCCACTGATAAAAACCTTGTGTGTAATGGATTGGTACTATAAATAGGGAGATCAATAGTGCCTGGAGTCAGCCTGAATGCTTAAATTAATGATTTCCCAAAATAGCAGCAAGACATGGCCACGTGGTACACGCTGGCACCTACCTGAGGCTACAGAGCCTGAGCAACACAGGGCCAAAATCCTCTAAGGACCTTTTTTCTTCTTTCCCATATTTTCCATACCATTTGGACACGTAAATAGGTTAGGATTTGTTTGCTCAGTGGGCTAATTTGAAAAAAATCATGTCTTTGGCAATCTGGCAATCAAATTTTACATTAGTCTTTCAGAATAATGTAATTTTTTTACATATATACAATAACAAATATATTTTTTTAATATTTCTGTAGCATAATTTATATTGGCACCACCATCTGGTTTTACTCTTCATACATGGTGGAGGTGCTTGTGGCATTTGCCCCTTTCTGTGGCTGTGCAAGCACAACTAACAACAGGGAGTAAATTCTCAGTGATTTTTTTAGATGTCTGCTTTGATTTTGGTTTTCATCCCAACTCATAACTAAGCTCCTGGAGGAAGAGAACAATGGGATGTTTTGGAAGAGGGATAAATGTAACATTGGGAAATGCACAATTTGGGCAGAAATAAAAGTACAGCCTTATTCTTTTCCCTGGAAAAACAACCTGTGCCAATAAAACACAGGTGAATGGAAGTGTGCTTGAGCAGCCTTCTGGGCAGGATTCCCAGCAGAAATTTATTTCTGGCTTATCAAATTTCTAATCAGTTTTTTAAACCAGGCTGCTGAATAGGTGTAAATCTCCTGAATGGTAGGAAATTCTCTATGGAGACAGAAACTTTCAGGCTGCAGTGCATATCATCTACCCAGGAATCTGACCTCTGAGACTTTTAACTGCAACTCTGATGAAATACTACAGGAGCTTGTCCACAACCAGATTGTACTCATGATCCAAATAGATTTGAAAGAAAAATTGAAGACCACAACTAAACAAAATTAAAAAACCCCATGAACAAACAAACAACTCACAAAAAATCCCCAAACTATAAAAAAAACCCAAAAGACTCCCAACTTATGGACTTCTGGGATTTTCAGTATTAATACAAAGGAATGGAGAAATTAAATTGTAAAGAAGAAAATTTTAAAAAATATAGGAAGTTGATAGAAAGTTAGGACAATTGACACAAATAAAGTGCCATCCAAGGTCTGGATTTGTTTGACACCTTCCAGGGAAAAGCCCCACTCTTCTTGACAGATCTAATAGCTAATAATACCCTCCTCCATCTTCCTGCCAGTGCCTCTTGTAAATGCTGTTTTCATTTCTTTGGGTTTTGTTCTTTGGATCTCACTCAGCCTTTCTGAATTTTGGGATAGTAAATGCACCTATATTATCCTTCTTAGGAGCCAAAGAAAATCACGGCTCCATTCTCAGCTGTTGGTCTAAGACTCTGAGGGGAACACTCACACAAGCCACAAGGCACAGAATGGCAGAGAGATGGTTCTGACAGTTATTCAGTGTTATGTGGTAACACCTGAAGGATCTCCATTCCCTGCACACCCCATTGCATTCAGAGGTTTGCTCAGATCAGACCCTCGTGTTGCCACATATGGAGATTCTGCACCTTCCTTCAGAAACCTGGAAGTGTAACTGCAAGTTTGTGCTCCTGTGAAAGGAATTAACTAGATGGAAAAGGAAAGCACAGAGCAAAACAAATATATTTGCTTTTTAGAGCACTCAGTACAACCTCTACCTTTGGGAGCTGCTCCAGAAGGATGTCCTGCACGAACTAGGAAGAGAAGCTGAACGGATCTCAGCTCTGTGATGAGCAGAAAGCTGAAATCTCACCCCTTAAAAAACGAGGAAAGGAAAAAAAAACTTCCAAGCACACAACAACATGAGTTTGCCTCTCTTGAGGCCTCCTGCAAGATCCTGCCCAGACAATGATGTACAAAAACAAATACTGAAAAACAAGTTCCTGTTTTTTTAAAAGCTCGGAGCAGCTCATTGTGTTGTTTTCCCTCAGCTCAAGTGTCAGAAGAAGCAGAGCAAATACCTGACCAGAGCATATTTTATTAGATCAGTTGTCAGGCAAATTCTCTTTTACCTCAGAAAAACTAAAACCAGCCACACTCCCAACACCACCACCACACCACCATCCCCCCACCCAAAAAAAAAAAAAAAAAAAAAAAAAAAAAAAAAAAAAAAAAAAAAAAAAAAAAAAAAGAAAAATAGGACACGTTTTTCTGAGTAGGTTTCTACGAAGGTTGCTTAAAAAGCTTCTAAATACTCAATTAATGCCATTAATGAAAGCACTATGCTAGAAGACTTAGGAGATGCTGAATCTAAGACAGGAAGGGCTGTGCTCAGGACTTTGGAAGTAAAAGAATATTTGGGATGAGCTCTGCTGGCGTGATTCCAGAAGCTGTGCCAAGGGAAGCACAATGTTAACGCCTGCTTTTGTGAATAATCCCACTGACTGTAACACCAGAAGTCCCACATTCCCAAGACAAGAAAGAAAAGCAGATGCTCAGAGAATAGAGGAGGAGTTCAATAGGTGTGGGCTGCTTTAATGGGATGTCCTGGGGGCAAAGGCTACCCATGGTTGCTGCAGTAATTAATTAAGCAATACTAAATCAAGCCACAAAGAAGCAAAATGATGCCCCTTCCTCCTCACGTTTGCTTGGATTCCTCTGGTGATCTTTAGTGGGAGCTCTGCAGAAGAGAGGAATGACCCAAGCTATGGGTGATGGGCTGCAGTTTATCCCCAAATTTCTGATCTAACTCCCTGCCATGGTGAGAGTAAAACTCTGGGGCAGACACTGACCTGAGGCACCTGAGCAACCCTGGTGAAATCAATGCACTGCAGATTCAAGAGGAACATGCCCAGAAACTTCACTTTGGGTTTGTTTTGGCTTTTTTGAGGACTTCAATTACATTTGCAATTCCTCTTTACACTATGCTACAACTCCTCTTTACACTACAGACTACTAAAAAAAAAAAAACAGGTTTTTTTTCTTGCTTTAATGTATCTGTTTCTGACATATTTCTTTTGCCAAGGTGTGACATTTTAACATGGGCTTACAAAGAAAGAAATTTAGAGAAGGGTATAGATTTTTGCAAGAGCTCTGATTCAAAAGGAGCTGGAAATAAGCCCTTAAAATCTTTGAAGAATTCTATTGCTGAGGCACAAAATACTGAAAAAACTGATTATTCTTCAGGCAATAGGAAAAAAACCAAGTAAGTGGCTTTGATATTTATAAGACGATGTAGACAATGCCCCTTGTTTTTCCCTTTCCAAGCCTTTTTCTAAATATTCAGACTTAAAAGTGGCAAGAAACCTCTCCATATTTTCAGACACAAAAAGTGAAGTATTTCCTAAGAGCAAAATAAATCTTTTCTGCTAACTCCCCTGCTATCTGGGAAGAAAGCAGAAAAGGGGATGGGGAAGAAGTCTCATGCACCTGAGACAGTTTTTCCCATTAGGACATTTTTCAAGATTAATTTTTGCCAGTTGCTGCCAGTGGCTCACCTGAAAGTCCTTCTCAATCTCTCTGGACCTTTTCTTTCCATTACTCTTACTGTATCACTACTGTACCACATTCCTCATTTGTGAAAAGAGATCAATTCTGAAATTAACTTCACGAAAGAAAATGGTAGATCTTAGATAACACCATCATCTATGCTACCATGGATGTAAACATTAGCAATTTAAAGTTTTCAGGGTGATGTGTCTTCTATTTTTTTCTTCCTTCCCCCAAGAGAGTCCTCCTCTGCTGTATTTCAGTTCTTTTTTCTTCAAATTTCTTTTAAGAGCCCCTACATACACGATTTTCCTGGCTCATTGTTTCAGCCCATGTGACTCTCACTATATTCTGTCTTCTGTGAATTTCAGCAGCTGACATCCTTCATTTTCTCTGGTTGAAAGGAAAATTAAATATACACCATTTAATCAGCCTACATATGCTCCAGTTTTCCTTTGTCCTAACTGTTGGGGTGTAACAGCTCGGGTTTTATTTGCTGTTAACAGGCTTGTAATTGTTTTTGATAAAATAATGCAGTGTTTGTTCAGCTCTGCAAAACAGAGATGCATAAAAATACAAGTTTTGTGTACTGCCATTATGTGGGATAAAGAAGGGTTCAGCAGCTAAGTGCTCCTAGTGACTATCAGATTAAATCAGTCTATTTATTGAAGTTCTACAAGAAGAATATGAATTTTAAAGTACTCCATCAAAGTGAACCAAGTTGTTAGAATGCCATTTGCTATTATTTATCCACGATACTGCACCTCAGTCTTTGTTTAACACCCCTGTAGTTCCATGCTCACAACACTGGCAATCCCAAGTAGTCAAAAAAGCCATGAGTCACCTCCCTTTCACTGAAAACAGCTACTTAACATCCAGAAGATGCCTGGTCACTGTTCCTGCTGCCATTGAAAGAGCCTGGAGGATTACCTTGGGCTCAATCTTTAGCTGCTGGACAGATAAAATTATAGGAAAGGAACTTAATTTTATGGATAGGAGAAGTGAAGTGCTCAAATGTTTATTGACCTCGGAACAGGAACTTGGAGACACAATTTGCAGCTCAGAAAGATGCACACACCTTTACAGTTCTGCTCCTGTTTACTGAAAACATTGAACAGGAAAGCCAGACATGAACAAGAAACATGAAAAAGTCAGGTAATAAATACTTTGAGGACACAGCTTCCTTTTTTTTTTTTTTTCTTTTTTTTTGGCAATTTTACCACAATGATTTGCTGTTCAAATTTTGCATGAAGATATTTAGGGACCCATTCCAAAATTCTCTTTGTGGTTGCTTTTGACATCTTACAGACCTGCTGCATTTTCTATATAGGTGACAGCAAATATATACTAAATAGCAGAAATTTAGCCTCTCAAAAGAAATTCAAAGGTCTCTGCAGTGTGAGAAACAGCATTAAGATTAAGCAGTGGAATTCCTCATTAGATATCCCACAACACAAGCACAAGAATAGAAAACTTCTCATTCAGTAAACCATGTGTCCCTAATACCTGGCCTAGCACCAAATCATCCAAGGTGCAATTCTCAGGCTTTCTTCCCCAGCATAGCAATTATGCCTCCATTGTACTCTAATCTCTTATTTTTAGCAATGAATGTATCCACACAAAAAGCTGATTAACTTCTCATCAGCATCTGGCACAGCACGGGCTATTCTTTTACAGGTAACCAAAAGCTGCCCTCACTTTTTTTTTTTGCCAGCAAAAATGCTCCAGTGAGCAATTCAGGAATATTTATCCTGGACACAAGATTGTTCTCCTGTTAACACGCTGACGAACATTGAGATCCAACTGTAAGAATAAATTTCAGCTCCTGAATGGTTTTTGTGTGGAGCCTGCACGCTGCCTCCCTTCCCTTTGGCAGGATGCCTTTGTGGATGAGTGCTGATTTTTAAATGCTAAAAAGTCTATCCTGCTATTGCTAAACACATTCCTGAGGCAAAGGAGAAATGGGGAAAAAAATATGAGAATTAAAGCAAAATATCTAAAATCTATCTTTTGTTAGGGAACAGAAATATGCTATGCCTGAAAGCCCATAGAAATCATATTGTGTTATTTTGTTCTCTTGTTGGCTGGGGGATTTTTCCCCTCTGAAAATGTTAGCAATGATGACCCTCATCACTATTTCACAAAGCAATGCAGAAATCACAACTGTTTCCTACTCATAAATCCAGGCTCTGATCAACAACCCCTGAGAAATCCCAACAAAATCATCACCTTCTTGATCCATGGGAACCACAAATGCCCCAAACTAAGATGTTGCCTCAGTTTTCAACTTACAAACTCCTCGCTCTCTGAAAAGTTGCCTTGCTGCCACTAAAAAACAAACCCCAAACCCAAAAAACCAACAAACCCCAAACAAATAATAAAACCCTGAAAAAACCTCAGTTTCTGGACTTGCAAAAGTGCTGTTTCTGTACAACCTGCTGCCATTCATGCAGCCCTGTCACATGCCACCCTCCAGGGCTTCAGCCCAAAACACCCCAGAGTCCTGGCAGCCTTGTCCTGGATGAGGGTGCCTCCCCCATGGGATAACCCACAGTTCATGGCTGGTAGGAACTTCCTGGAGAAGGAAAAAATTAGACAATATTACAACAATTATTCTTTTTTTTCCCCCCCAATGATCTGAGCAAAATTGAATTTAAGTTTGCAAAATCCACTTTGGAAGTTTGTATTAATTCAGAATGTCTTTAGTGGCTTTGTTTATTTTTAAAAGTCATGCAGTACTCTTAATGCACCATCACATCCTAATTCATGGTTGCATTAATCACATTTTAAATGACAAGGACATCCATGATCAAAGAATCTCATCTTGCTTGAATCACAGTAGCTCCTGATACAGCCTGACACTGATCTAGACCAGAAGAGGCTTCAGTGTTGAAAACAAAATCAGATTCACTATTAGCCTGCAGTTATTTTCCTTTCTTCTTAATAATTTCAGTCCTTTCCCATTAAACCACGCTGGATACATCAGGCAGATCTCACCCAGAGGCATCTGTAAAGTATTCAGGTCTAATCCATGTCCAATCCATTCAGGATTCCCAGAGATAAATCTGCAATGCCCTACACACTGGCTCTGTCCCTGGATGATCATTTCACTTCCTCCTGGGATACAAAAAAACATTTCTGCTCCCCAAAATACCCCCTTAATAACCCATTTTAAACAAATCACTTTAAATTGTACGTGGTAGATCTATGTGACCATCCTGACACCGCTTGTGATTCTGACTGGAATTATTTCATTTCTCCTTTTTCCAAGTTCACAAACCCACTTCATTCCAACTTTTAAACTTAATTCGGATTTTGGCAATCACATGCTCATTAAATGGCACGTGCTGTAGGACACAGTCAAACACACTGGCATTTTAACTGGCTGTGGAAATTGCCTCCTGAGGATTTTTATAGCCCAGGCTTTGTCCCTGGATTTAGCAGCAGCATGATGTTCCCATACATGAAGGGCTTCGCACTTATTGCTTCACCAGATTTCCAAGCTGTTTATTCATTCTGCTGAGCCCAGTGAGCTCAGCCCAAGCTGTAAAATCCCAGCTAATTAAAGCTATCAGAGAAAAGGTGTGGGGAGATAATTTCTCAGTGTCTTGATCCTCAGGTATGACAAGCAGCAGCACCGAGGCTGCTCCCTTGCAATTACAGGAGCTGCCTGCACTAAATTAATTCATTTAAATTCTAAACATGGTCTAACAAAGTATATTGTAAATAGCACAAACACACAGGGAATGACCCCTAGTTACAATGCTTCCCAGCAGGTAAAAAAGCCCCTTGATAATTATGATGTTTCAGTACAAATCAACAGAGGTGGAAGGCCAAATGTAAAAGACATCCCTCATTGGGCCAACATCATTTTGCTCTCACATTTCTACAGTGAATTCCCTCCAAAGCTCAACACTAAGCAGATCCAGCAAGAAAATGACACCTGGATTAAATGCAAACACCTGGCTCATACCAGGTAGAACAAACATTTATTTTTACTGCATTCAGTGCTGTTTCACCACTACAACAAGCACGTGGAGAGACACCTCTTCCATCCAGCCCTGCTTGGAAACTGCAGATGCTTGAATGGACTTTAGGAAATTTTCCATGAAACTTAAGATGACATTTCCCTTTTCTGTGAAGACCTGGGCCTCATGGGGAGATTGGAGAAGGAAAGGTCTACTCTGCCTACACAAGACAGAGTAATGGAGTTACCTGACTTTATATTTGGTTGTAAAGAACCAAAGAGCAAGGGAATAATAACTAGGACATTGCATGGAAACCCATCACAAAAATCCAGCGTGGGGCTTCATCTCAGCACACTTTCCCAAAAGCAGAAGTTTGGCATTCTGCCCAAACTCACAGTCTAAATCCTCTCTTGGCCAGTGGAACACAACAGGAACTTGCAGAGGGAGATGGCTGCTGCTAGAGCTGTACCAAGAGACACAACCTGGCTGGGTGTCCAGGTTTAGGTAAGTAAAATGACAATTATTACAGAGGAAAAATAATCAGAGATGATCCATGCAACACCTGACTAATCCCCAGTCTTGGCTCACTTTACAGCTCACCTTTTTCCAACAGTTTAGCCATCAGTTCATTGTGGAGACCCACACAGGAGCACTGCAAACATCTGGAACTACCAATAAAACATTCTTTGTGCCTTTAGACTCCACATCTAAAGCTGAGGAGATAAAGGCACAAAAAGCCACCTTCTGGGTGTCTCACATTCGCTTTGAGTTCCCTGAAGCTTCCCATGCTTTCAGGTCAGAGCTGGAATTTTCCTGGCATGGCACTCCCAAGTGGCTCCAGCCCCTGGGCACTCCTGTGCCCACAGCCATCAGGTCCTAAAGGTCAAGAGCTAAGACCCTTGTGGCTTTTTAAGGGATTGCTCTTTTAGTAGGACAATATCCAAGGGGAGGTGCTTCCCTAAAATCAACAGTATCCATTAAATAATAAACCCATTCTGCCCAAGAAACAAAGCTAACAGAAGGCAATAAAACTGTCCTCTGGTCATGAATCAGGTACTTTAAACCAATATAAACAGCAATAAAAACGTTAGAACGTTATTTCTGTAAACTTTGCTGCTAAAGCAGTGTGACAGTTGTGCCTCAGCACACAGACTGAGGAGAGAAATCCTCTCTTAATAGGCAAACCAAACGCCAGGACAGACAGAGCCTCGGAGCTGGGCTGCAGGGATTGGGCTCTGTATCAGGGAGCTGAAAGCAGCTTTTTGTGAGGGTGGTTAAAGGAAACCTCTCAAATGTGTTCCTATAAATGAAAGGTTTCATTTGTAAAGCAGCAGCATTAGCAGGGAGTGGACTTTCCATTGTGGGCCTGATCTTGCTGTGGGACTCTCTCCAGGCTCCTGCTGCTGCAGCCACTCACCAGGCTCCCAAAGCCACGCATGTGGTGACACAGCAAACACAGCCCTCTGGAAGACCTCCTCAATAAGGACATTTTTCACAGAGACTGATTTCCCACACAGAGAGAATAAGCTTTGTTTGTTTTTGCAGTGGTTCGTGATCTGTTCTGACTCCATTCCCTCACAGGGAATAAATCCCAATTCAGATCCAGTTGCCCCCATGGTTACAAAACAAACTGTCAGCTCCCCAAGAAGTGACAGCTGAGTGCAAGGATAAAAGGTTAAAAATAAAAGGTAAAATATATATTAAAAAAATACATTACTGCTTTCTGCAGACAGAAAAACCTTCTCTCAAGCAGTATATTGGTAGTGACATTTAATAGCATTTTTGCAATATTATGCAACTCACAGACAGCAAAGAAATAAGGGCTCAGTGGTGGAAGTGCTCTGCATGCAGAACAACTGAAAGGCTGCTTGACAGGGAAAGCAGTGCCTAGTTAAAGCATTAGTGCTTTGGAAGATCCTCCCTGAGAGGTGTAACTTGTAATATTAAAAAGAGAACTGGCCTCGAAAATCGGCAGATCTTTAACCCCTGAATTCCTTTCAAAATGTGTACTATGCTTTTTTTGGGGGGGGGGGGGAAGGATTTCTACTCGAATTTATGACTGAGAACAGAAACTTTTTTAGACTGAAGAAGAGGAATCAAACAGATCTTAAAGAGATATTGTCTGATTTAAACTGAGGCAGTAACCATCAATACCAACATTTGGTGTCAGTGGAAGCAATTTTAAGCACAAAGGTTGTAGCAGCTCCTACAACCTGTGAAGAGTGGTAATGTCAGCCAAAGCATTATAAAACACACACTGGCTTAGCAGCTATCAAGAAGTTTGAGATTCATAAGAAATCCTTAGAAGCTGGCAGCGTGAAGAAAGTAAGTGGAATTTATTTATTTTCAGGAAAAAAAAACTTTGAGAAATCCAAAACAGGTGTGGCACAGCCGAGAAGTACAAGTAGGACAAAGCAAATAGCTCTGACAAGTTCATCCTTAAGCCTTTGTAAATAAAACCCAGGAAAGGGTAGGAAGAAGCCTACAAATAACTGTAATGAAATTCAATCCCAACCAGAGCCATGAAAAAGCTGTGTCAGATAGGTGAATTACCTGAACCAGCCTCACTCTCAGATCTCACTTCCATTGCCTTTTTAATTACAGAGAAAGGTTAATAAAATGTAACAGAAATACATTTATGACACTTCAAAGACAAGACTCTGCTAAATTCCAGTTCCATCCTGCAGCAAGTACCTAAGACAGAATTAATAACCTGTAACTTAAGAGTCTTTCTTTTTAGCAATAAATACAGAGATATTGCACAGAAACTCTGCCCCAGGGACAACAAATCTATGCTGCAGCAATTCAAATCAACAACAGCAACAAAACTTTCACAGTTTTCCAAAATCCTGCTAATCCTTTCAGACCAGGATCTTGGAGTAATCAGGCAAACCAAGTTACAGCATTTATTCCCTGCTGCACACACGACCCCCATACACAGCCAGCTGCACATGATAAGCACAAGAGTGACATTAGATCACCAAGGGATTTCAGAGGAAATTCAATAAACTCCAACTTAATAAATTGAATATCCTGAGCACCTACTTCCCCAAGCCTGACAGTCTTTGTATGTGCAACTGATTATAAATGCCTATAAAACTACACGGCTTGGAATTTCAGATGCTTTTCAGGCTCCTGTTTACCTCCCAAACTCAAGTGTGTCTTTAGCAGCTGATTTCATTCCCTACAGCTCAACATAAAGCATGTACTGACTGCAGCTTTCAGATCAGATTTCCCTTACTCTTGGTGGCAGAACCCATAACAGTCCACTCTGATAATCCACCCAGGGTAAGTGATATCCTTTCTTCCTGAAAGCCCAAGGCAGAGCAGGGGGAATCCAGTCATTGATCTGACAAGTAATTTGTGGCTTCGCTTGACAAAGATTAATTAAGATCGCAGGAGAAATGGGAGCAGGGACGATAAGCAACAGAGGTCCCGGAGGGGGCTGATAAACCAGAGGGATGCTTCACAACTAACAGGCACATCAACAAACCACTGAATGTCCAAGTCCCTCAGAGCAGGACTGTGCTGAGGCTGCAGCTCCAGCCCTGGGCCCACAGCAGTAGGATGGATGCTGAAAACAAGGACATGAAGATGGAGACCTAATTCCACTGATCTGGCTACAGAAAGGCTTTTGCTGTTTGAGTCCAGCCAGGAATTGCTCAAGGAGTAAACATCCAATCTATCAAGTGTCCTTCAAAACTTAAGTCTCACTTGGAACAGAATGACATAGGTGAATATTTAAAAATGTAACAGTGGGGCTTTCTACACAAACTGTTACCACTTCAAGCTGGCAAGCAGGCTCTGGAGGGTGCTGTGCATCTACCAGGGTGCATTCTGATGAAAATGCTTTGCTTTCATCTTGTAAAACATATCTGCAGGGCTTGAAGGCACACCCAGAGCTGCTCAGAGAAATTAAAACTACGGCGTAACTATAAACAGTTGGTGCTGGATACAGACATGGCAACAGCACCTTCCACGCTTTTTGTAGGAAAGGGAAGAGAGAGCAAAAGAAGGCTGGAATCCAAGCTGCTGGAGCAAAGTTCTCAGTAAAAGTGATACTTAATTACAGAAATGAATTTTAATACAACCAGATTCGAATTGGGTTCATTGCTGTAAATCAGCAAAGTCTTCTGAATGTCAGCTCCATATTAAGCCAATATAAATATTTAATGGAACTTCACAAGTATGTATAAATAACAATATACTAATGACACTGAATTGTTTTGTAACACTGAAAATGAGCTTTTACTGCTAATAAACTTTCTGCATAATCAAATTATTTAAAATTATTTGTTCTGGTATACAAGATTATATTAATGAGGTGTAATTTTGATGCATAGCAATGTGTAAAGTATTTTTCAGTATTTAGTCATATGAAAAGTATAAATATCAAGCAATCCTAAAGTTTATGGACAAGTAAAAGCTCACTGAGGACTGGAAATAAAGCTCAGGAGGAACTGCTCGGCAGCCATGCATGAAGATTTCAGTAGGAGAACATTCACCCCGTGCACCCACTTGAACACCAGGGAGCAATTAGCACATTCTAAAGGAGCTGAGGACAGAGGCAAGACCTTCTCCAGCAGGAGCAGCAGTAAAATGTGAGCCTAATCTGTGTCAGGTGCTAAAGTCAACCCAGAGCACTGACTGCCAGCTGTGCAACCCTCTCGCCCGCAGAGCCCTGAAAAGCCTGGCTTAACAAAATACTCAGGCTCAGACACTCAGGGAAGAGGAGGAGGTGGCTACCGCTTCCAGAAGAACAGAGTGGGAATGGCTCCAAGGCAGGGAATTGCACCATTTCATCAGTCAGGCAGCCACAGTAACATTTGACAGAATTTTACTTTTATGCAGAAGATTGTGGCTGAAGCCAAAAGCAGATGAAATGCAACACCAAAGCAGAGTTTTCTCTTTTTCCAAGATGGATCTGCCTGACTGAGTTTCCTCTTGTGCATTTTCTCCGAGCAGCAGCGGTGTCCAGCTCTGCTCTGGAGATGTCTGTGTACTTGGATACAGGCTTTGCATCCATGTGTCTCACTTTGGATACGTTGTTGCATTTTAATCCTACAGAAAAAGCATCTCTTGCTCTGTGTACTTGTAGTCAGTGCTATTAATTTGCTGCCTCCATACTAAATTAATCTTCTCCATGAAACATGTTCATCCTATGTAACATTTGCATTTCCATAAGTTAATGAAAGTGGGATATCAATTCAGAAACAGAAAAAGGGCAACTTGGAGAAAACCAAACCATATCTCAAGCAAGACCCAACCACAGGGATGAATCCTTGCTTTGTAGCCACCTTTTTATCAGATACTTTTATCTGCCACACCTGGCTAGTTTTGTAAATTGAGGTGGGTTCACGCAATAAAATTCACCTGACAAATCAGGTAGGTACAGGCTTCATATACAGAAGTTTCTTCCTAATTTATCAAATAAATAATGAACATTTTCTAAAAAGGCCTTTTGGTGACTTTACAAGAGCCTGTATCTGCCCACAGGTGCCCACTGGGACTCCTGCAAGCACCTCCTTCCTTCACCACCAAAATACCTTTACAGATCTACTCTCCAAAGCTATAAATTCAGCAAAAGCTGGAATAAAGTTTCCAGGGTCACATCTCCCCCATATGTTCAGCCTAGTCCCTTTATGTGTCTGCATTTAATTTTGGTACTGGGACTTCTGACATTTTGGAAAACTTCAGGCTCTGATCATCTGATTCAGATGCAACCCCAGACTCGTAGACACCTACGCTGTGGGGGTGGCTGGATTCTCAACTTTGCTTCAACTTTCTCTCCTATTTTAGCATTACATAACGCATCTATTTCAGTCTGTGCCATCAAACATTAAAATTAAGAAAAGCCATGCTTCATAGCTGAATATAAAGTGAGTTCTTGATGCTCATGTTCCCAGCAGGGACATTTAACCATATCCAGTCTCTGCCACTGGCACCTGTGTAAATGGGGGATGGCAATCTTGCCTTCACAATAATTTTTTTGAATAAAAATTACAGGTTCACATTAATACTTTAATGTACGGACTGCAGAGAATGCAAACTGTGCCATTACTATGATTTGCCTAATACCTCCATAGGATTTTTTAAACTTAAGGTTTATATCTATTCTTTTATTCCCAGATAACAATCTGTGAGCTTTGTGATAGTAAAATACAAGGAATAAAAAAAGCTTAATGCTAAAATTTACATGCTTAATAAAAGAGTAACTAGAAATTATATAAAAAAGCAGCCCTTTCATATTTTACTCACAGTGTGTCTTTGTGCAGGGAAAGCTTACCAGCTATTTATTTGGCAAACCTATTGCAACAATGCCAGTTTTGAAAGAAAAGACATAATTTTACATCAGAGTTGTAAGCAGGGAAAAGCAGATAATCCCCATCAGCAAAGACAAAATAAAGTGCTCTCTCCTCTGGCTCTGAACAGAGACAAATGTTATTTGTTTTAACAAAGAATGGCTCATACAAATGCTTGTTGGATCTGGTTTGGGGTTTTTGGTTTTTTTTTTGAAAAAACTTTGGTCAGATAATGTTTTAAAGTATTCCCAAATGTTTTATATTATGCAGCTGACCCAATTCATTGTCTACCATGTAATGAAAACGTTCAGATTCATCTGTGAAGCAGAAAGTACTTGCAAAGTTAAGGGTGTTTGATAAACGACACCTTCTTCCTCAGCCCTCCTTAACCTGATGTAGTGATCACACATCTGTCTCCCTTCCCAGTGGAATATTCATTTCTGCTGCCTCCCAGCCCTGAGAGCTCTCACCTGCTGGCTGATGTTAAGCAACAGCCTGACAGCAGAGGGAAGAAAATAAAATGGATTTGCGCAATTCAAGAGTAACTGGAAATATTCCTAGAGAGGGACAGATTAGCACAAGAATGACTGCTGGCCATTAAAGGCTGTCCAAAACACTCTGTAGTGTAGGTCCCTCGTATTTCATCTATTTCTACTCTGGAAAAAGTGCTCTGCTTGCAGAGCTGTCTCTATTTTTATACTTTCTGAAGAGAGGGAGTCAATGGGTTTCAAGCTGCTTTAACACACTGCACCCTGGAGAATTTTGTCCAATATTATGTAGTAAAGTGGTTACAGCAAAAAAGAAAACTAGTGCCACACATTTTCCTGAGAACCAGGCAGGACTCTGCCTAACACTGAGCAGCAATGGCTGGTACTGAACACAGAATCCGCAGGGAAAACACAGAACAATATCCAGTACAAACATTTCTATCTGCTTGGGGAAATCATCCCAGGATCAAGCTGCAAAGAGCTTCAAGAGCTTGGGGAATTCAGCCCAACCTCTGCCAGTGAAATGGTGCTGAGAATTGTGTATGGCAAACCGAGAGGGACATTTTATCAAGGAATTCAGACCAGGAACAATAGGCTTAGGGATGTCCCCAGCTCTCAGCTTAGCCTAGCTGTCCTGTGGGGGTTCCCATAAAGCATGGCCATGAGGAGAACAATGCTGCATTCAGCAGGGTGGAGTTTATCCTCTCCTGGGAGGAAGGACTGGGATTAAATAAGACCTCAGCTTCTTCAGATGTTGCCTCCTGAGAAGCAACTCATTCCAGCTCCCAGCTCTGTGCAGCCCTGCCTGGCAATACACACCCAGTGCAGGAGCTGTGGGGCACAAGGTGCTGAATGCTCCACTCCTGTGGCCTCAGAGCCACAGCACCATTTCCTTGTGTCTGCACTCACTCCTCATGCCAGGCTTCCTAAAGGCCCCTAGGCTTTCCAGCTGTGAGGTACAGCTACAGAGGCCCTGTTGGCTGAGAATCCCCAGCTGTAAACTCAGGCACAGCCTCTCCTTCGTGGTCCTCCAGGTAAAAATGCCCTCAGATACATCCCAGAGGTCTCCCCAGTGGAACTTTCAACACAGCCCAACAAGATTTATCCTGACTACTGCCTTTGTAAACCCTTGAGGGACACGCGAGGCAGGGAGTGCCTTCCCTGGAGCTGGGCTGCTCCAGAGCTGCTCAGAAATTCCCCCTCCCCAGGGGAAGGCACCAAGGTCTCTCCCCATACCAAGGAACACATCACTGCAGCCCAGATGTTCTCCTGGCATTTCAGCACATCACCAAGGATGACAGAAAACTCTTGCCACAAACACAGGGATTTTCTCACTGCCCTCCTTGTTTGACAAATTTTTATTCAATTTTTTGTCTAATTGTCGTAAAGCATATCTATTCATTTAGAAACACATCAGTCAACCATCCAGCACACTTGGAAATGCATATTCAACAAGGGATAGGAAAGTCAGTCTTCTTAAAATCCTGGGATTACTTTCCTCGTGGAAAGAAATTTAATGTTTTCTGAACATTTACTTTTAATTAAGTACTCAATTGCTACAAACCCAGCAAATATCAAAGCAGATCATTTATACAAAGTGAAGTATATACAGAATGCCAAATAATATTCTCCTCCTTCAAAGATTAGACCTGTAAAACCAGTGGGACAAAGGATGCACTGCAACCAAAGAAGCCATACAAGATTAAACTCCAAAACCTTTAAGAATACTCTTTCCTGGACAAAATGAACTAATACTTTCTCCAATTCCCTTCAAAGGCATTACTTAAGTGCAAAGCTATGCATGTACCTAAAAATATTTATGAGCACGGAAGTCTTCCTGTAAATTGAAAATAAATTAATCAGCTCAGCCAGTGTTTCGCCAGGGCCCCTGTTGAAGGCAGAATTTGTGACACAGTCCGAATAAAAGATGAGGTCGTTCCATAATCTCCACGGATGCAGCTCTTGATGAGGTTATGAATAATATCACTTCTCATTCTATCTCATGGCCGTTTGAAGTCATTCTGCATCTCAGTATGCGCGAGCCGAGTATCGCTCCATCTGGAAATGCATTCCTTAAAGGAAGCAATTTTGCTCATGTAGAAAGTCTAATCCTACAAAGTCCCCAGGAAAAGATTCTGCCAACTTCAAAGCAGAACCGCACTTCTTGCAAAATATGGTAATAATTATCCATCCCTTCAGCACATTAGAAATATTCATTTCATCAAGGTCAGGCAGTGAGATCCACTTGAGGGACTGTGGCTGCTTGCTCATTTTAAAGCCTGATTTCTATATATTGCCCCATAAGTCTCTGGGAACTGTGAACACGAAGAACATGCTAAAACTACCAGGTTGTTGAGTAGGAAAACTACACTGAACCCATTATTTTAAAAAGCTGTTTTATTTTGTTAGACTAATTTAAGGAGTTCTATCTGTTTTTTTACATTAAAATACACTTTTCACTCAGTAGCTAAAGTTAATTTGAAGCTTATGCATATAGAGAGATTCATTACCAACAACACAAAAAGAAGAACTAAATACAAAACCAAGCAATTATGTTTCTTAATTGCTGCTATCTCATCTAGGGTCAAAGATATCAGTGTCTTTTCTTCATACTTGACATCCTTAGACAGCACATTCAGTGCTGCTCAGATGCTTCAAATGCACAACTGCAAAACACACAATCCTGGGCAGTACTTTGGGGTTTAATATTTCTAAATTATATTTTTTTATCCTCAACACTGCCTCAATCTTTCCATGGGTTCTGGTCTGGGAGGTGGTAAATGAAACTAAGTTGTTAGTGGAAGATTTTTCGTAAAAGATAAAGTTGCAGCAGAGTTGTTCTTATTACAATGACAACAGTCCTACAGGGGCAAGGAGGGTTTCCAGCGAGAATTTTGCAGCTTTTCAAGCAGGAAATTTTCAAACATGAGACATCCATGCCTAAAGAGAAAGAGAAGTAGATGCAATCACCAGACTCCTTAATTGTCTTTCCCATGGCTCACTGCAGAAAAAAGCTCACACCTTTATTCTGCAGATACTAATTTCAGAGCATGGTATTTTTAGGAAGGAAAAAAAAGGAGAGAGGAAAAAAAACCCACATATGACTGACATATATTAATTAAACCCTGCTGTGATGTTTATTAGTTTGGGAATAATTATTTAATCAAGAAATAGCTGCCAAGCTTTTGATTTGATGCTGATGAATAGATATGTTCAAAGAGATATTTGAAGTCAACCAAAGTAGGAAAAAATCCAGAGTAATTCATGGGAATTTGAAAGCAGTGGCTCAGCACAAGAACACTGACCTTGCATTTATTCATGTTCTAAGTCTGAGACCTTTGGCTTCTTTTCTGAATAAACACCACTGTGATCTACAAATGTTTATTGGCATGACTGAGCCAAACATGAAAACAACCCACGGCACAACCTGAAGCAAACAGGACAAACAATCTGGCAGCTCGCTGACAACTTGTGCCACATGTCCTTCCACTGCTCCCACAGAAACACACCTAGGGAAAAAAGAATCAGGGAATGAAAGAACAAGGAAATCAGAAAGACAATGAGGAGAAGGAGGAGGAATAGCCCAAATACAAAGCTTGCATGATTTTTCTAGAGGCAAGCAAATGCCATGGTGGACTAAAAAACAGTAAAAACTCACACATATATGTGCACATATATATACACATGCACATACAATAAACATGGCTTAGAATTAGCGTTTTAGACATTTGTTAGGCATTGTCTTTTTAGACAATTGCTTTGACACCTTTCTAAGGGATGTGGATCAGGGAATTGGATGGCCATGAAAGATCTTTCCTTTACAGCAAATTTTTTCTCTTCCTGAAAGCCATGTACTAAACTATGGAAGGGGTTGTCAGTTCAGTGATTCATTTATGCTTCTCTAAAAATGCTACAACCTTCAGGGGATCGATCTTATGCCAGGAATGTCTGCTAAAGAAGCACTGATTCCCTCCAGAGAGGCAGGACGTACCGAGGAAGAAACTGCACCCAAGCATGAAATCAGGACCTTCACAGGTACCTTGTGCTGCTGCTTTAACAGACTTGCCTTTCTCCCATGGAGGTAACAATCTGCTAATTTTAAGAGAGTGGGAGATTTTGTGAGCCTGAACGTCAACAAAGGTTTTGTCTGTCAGAGTGAGGAGGCGTAATGGGAACCAAGGGAGGAGGAAGGTACCATGTTCTAGAAAAGGTGCCCAAGCTCTCCTGAGCACAATTTTCTCCTTCCCAAGCAAATCTGAACTCAAATTTACCATGTGTGGGGACCCTCTTGAGAATACACCATTGGTGCCATCACTTCAGATCCACTCCATTTGTCAGCTAAGGCTTGGGATTTTAGTTTTGGCCTACTTTGCTGAGGTTCACTTCCAGCTCTTTCTGTGAACATCTTTTCCAGCAGAGCCAGAGTCTGCAAGATGGAGTCTGCACTTACTAACAAGGTGCAGATAATTTTAGCAGTGCTGGTTCTTGAGGCTCCCTTTGCTGTTGAGCAGTTTAAAAGGATTCACACTGGCAGGGCAAAGGGTGGAATGTACACAGCCCATCTCCTCCCACTTCTCCTATGTGCCTGGATATCATAGCCAGCCTTAGTTCTGCCTTTCCTACACTTTTGAGGAATCAGTTTTTGAATATTAACAGACTTCATCTCAGTTTCCTGTGTTGAACTTACCAGAGTAAAGGAAGGAATGAAATACCTAATTTACTGATTTCTAGAGTAAATCATGAACAAAGGCAAACCAGAATAAATACCTGCAATTAAAGGAGCAATCTTTACACGGCTAACTAATACATGATGATTGATACAGGATCAAAGCCTGGTGAAGATGGAAAAGTCTCTGGTTTTCACATGTTTACTCTCCTCCACAGTATAGGTCAGTTTGTTTTGAGTGGCCAATATAAACTCAGTCTACAAGCAGCCTGATCTCTACTGAGATTTACTTTGAGCTGAAAACCCATTTCCTACAGACAAGATTTTAAAGAGTGTCTAGACAAGTCTTCACCCAGGTGTTAGATATCTGTTAGAAACACAGAAATATCTTTATGCTGGGCAAAAAATAACCCAGGGCATTGTGCACAATGACCAAATAACTGCACAAGACTTTCAGGAGACAAAAAAAAGCCTGCAAAACCTTAGAGGAATGCTAGAAAATTCAGATCCATGATGAACAAAATCCTGTTCCATATATTTAACCTTTTTAAGGACACCCCCCTGACAAGGATTGCATGCACAAAGACTCAGACCTAGTCCCCTCTATCACAAAGTACTGTCACAAGCACACACAGTCTGTTCTTTCCCCCACCCCACAGAAAAAGAACCTGAGGCTAAACTGGGTTAGTGTGTCACTGTGACAGCAGTTTCTCTGCTGAAGACACACCATGCACAAAAAAAGGACCAAGAGAACAACAGAAAAATGACTTTTTTTTCTGCTGGGGCACAAGCCTGGAAGAAAGCCAAGCAGAGTGGGTTGCTTATTTATTGTCTTTCGCATTATTTTGTGTTGTTTGATGCCTCATTTCAGGTGCTCAGCACTCTCTTGGAGGGTTCTGGGCTGGAGCTCATCATCACCACCTCACTGAGGGGGCTACAGGCAAACAGGTGCAGAGTCACTGTCCATCCCCTCATATCATTTCTCCTCGCACCCCTGCTTTCCCAACCTTCTCAAACTCTTCTCCTCTTCAGATCAGGACCGTGGTATGCCACACAGACATAATTACAAAGGCACCCCAGGTGTATCACTAGTTTGGGTTTGCATCTCAACAGCTTTTCAGGGCCATCCAAGTCTCTCTAACTCTCCATGTGCTCCGTGGAGTCAGGGGTGCATCCAGAGCAGGAGATGACAGCTCTCCAGGCATGTAACAGGGCTGAGGTCCTTTTGACAGAAAGCCTTCTGGCCAGACAAATAACAAATACTAGTACACTTTTCAAGTGTAATCTTGCAATTGATTATCTGCCTGCGGTGACATGATGGCATACACAGAAAAGCATTAAAAAGTCTAAAGGAATACAAGAAAACATATCTTGGACTCTTTTTAATTGCTAAACATCTCAGGGGAAGAACAAGGAAGCATGCTGTGAGCAGCATTTGGCTTAAAAACACAATGCATGATTTATTAATTTTGAGGAAGGTTCTTGTGGCAAGTTGTTATGTCTGTCTAATTTAAGAGAATAAAACATACTTAATACTGAGCAACCTTGCTGAATATGCGAGCTGAGCTCTCCACCACCCAACTGAGCCACACTCCTGTGTGCAGAGGTTTTTTACAGAAATGTCTGAGCCTTACTGGACTGAAACCTGTGCAAGCAGCTGTGGAACAGATCCAGCAGAATCTGCCTTCTGAAGAGAGCTGAACGCTCAGCCTTGTGCCAGTGCTGCTGTAGATGGGTTTTGTGTTTTCTTATGGGCTGAGCCAAATCGAGTCTCACTAAAACCTGGTTATCCTTCAAAGCCTGTATCAGCTCTCAAATTACACACAGCACTACAGGCAAATGATCTGAGCACTGCTTTGACTCCTCCCCAAGAAAATGTGCAGCAACATACCAAACAATGATCCTGTGAGATCTGCAATTTGGGGTTATCACTAAAAGGATTGTGGAAACAACCTGTGGGCAACAGAATTGAAATCAGACAAAGAGATAGAACCATGCACATGAATCAGGCATGGACATTATCTCTAAAAAGCCTTGAGATGTGTTTGTCTGCCTACATGTGGGCACAACAAACATTATTTTTCCATTACCACTGTAAGGACACCCCCCTTCCCTGAAACACTGAGTTGTATGCTCTATTTTTCTCTATTTGCAGACAGACACAAAAGCCTCGTGAGCATCTCATACACTAGAAAGGTTTATATTCATGAGGGTGAAACCCCATGCTGCACCACACATCACACAGTGTCAGTTTAATTGCCATGTTCCAAATGTGGTGCTCTTAAAGCAGAGTGGACACGGCCAGTTTTTGAATGTGCTACCTGCAGCAGGCAGGCTCAGAATAGAAATAAGAGTCTGAAAACCATTTTGGCTTTACTTCACATGTGAAAACAGTTCTTATAGTGACTTAAAACTGAGCATTATTTTATGGCAACAAATGATGCTTTCTCTTCACCATGCCCAAACAGCCTAAAATGTAAAAATTCCATTCTTCCTAATACATTCCAAATAGTTAGTACAGATACAGGTTTTAGGAAGAGCTGGGTCTTGGGAAATAGGAGAAATGAAATTCTAATGCTGTACCAATGTACTGCAGTAACCAACGGTGATGAGTCTTTCCTATCAATGTTACTCTCATCCCCAAACTCTCTCCAGTTTAAATAAGGAAGAGTGATGCAAGTTGGAAAGAATCCTACATTATTTATGTAGTGATGCAGTAGGTAACTGAGAAATTAGGGTTTAGATGCACCTTTGCCAAGCTAACACGTGCTCAGGTGTTACACAGTCTTTCTTGCAAGGTTTGCTTCTACAGGAGTGCTGCACTGCTTGACCCAAAAAACTGCAACGAAGCTCTCACAGGGAAACCAAAAAAGACCTGAGGGAACACACAGAGCAATGAGGGGAAAGGAAGAAAACTCCAGCTTTATTCCTTTCCAGAAAATTAAAGACTTTTCCTCATGCCTGATCCAGGTATTTGGAAGGCTATGGTCAGGACCAGGTAAGGATGAAGCAGCACCATTTCCCTGAGGCACAATTCTCTCTAAACATCCATTTGTTCTTATCATTACCTAAACTCCGGTGGCCTTTCCTAGAACTAGCTTCAATCAAGTGAAGGTGCCTATCCACAGTGAACAGTGAACCACAATGTGCCTGAGTGTGCCCTGGGAGCTCCGGAATGAAGCCAAAACTCCACTTTTGCACAGGTTATCCCAGGCCTCTCCCCTCCCAGTCGAGTGTTTACATGCATGTGCAGGAGTTGAGTGAGGGCCAAGGCAAAAAATCAGAATGTGAGTTAATCCCGGCAGCTTCGGCCTTGGGAAACACAGAGGAATCAGCCCACATTCTCCTTGTAAAAGGGAACTTGGCTGAGTCCAGCTTAATGTTTATATTGCTGAGGGACTTGGTTCCAGTTTCCCAATTGATGTGCAGACCCATGAAAAACTTTATCTCACTTTCCAAAAACGCTGTTTTAACCTTAGAATGAACAGGACTCTGGCATGAGGAAAGGATACAGGCTCGGGTGCCTTGGCGTTCCAAGACACGTCGCAGACTTTCAGGAGAAATTACAGGCAAGAATCTTTTAATGTCTGTTGCAAAAGTGGCCTTTGTCAGTCTGCAATAACCCCATGGCCATGGAGATGCACAAAGCACCACAAGCTTTGGAGCAGGACCAGGGAGTCTCCTGGCCAAATCCAGACTCTCCAAATATTCCCAGCCTCAAAAAATTTCCAGATGGCAACACTGGGCAGAGAGCTCGAGGCTTGACTTTTGTTAAAACCTGAATACAATCCTGTTCTTCTCAACAGTGGACAGGGAAGGAAGAATCTGTGATAATTAGTGGCCCCATTAAGAAAATTTATTCAAGTAATAAAAGCTGCAGCATTTTAAAAAGTGGCTTTCTCTTCTTAACTCCTCATTCATGTTTACTGTGTATTTCACACAGATTTAACTGATAAAGTCCTAACGTGTTCCTCTGACAGTGGCTGCTCAAATAAAATGGCAACAAGTGTCCTATGAGCAAAATCCCAGTCCTGATTATGCCAACAAAATGCTGCTGTTGCCATCAGTGAGGCCCAGAATTCACTTTTGATTCCCTGCACACACAATTTCTGATTGAAAAAAGTGAAATGGAAGACAGGCATGGACAAACCTGAAAATATAGGAGTAACAAGAGTGAAGAGTAAAAAGTAAAGAAAGATAAAAGTAAAAGGAAAAGAGAAGAAAAAAGGAAGAGAAAACAGAACAAAAAGGAGAGGGAAAAGGGAGGAAAAAGAAGAGGAAGAGGAGGAGGAAGAGGAGGAGGAAGAGGAGGAGGAAGAGGAGGAGGAAGAGGAGGAGGAAGAGGAGGAGGA